>BJCO01093188.1:0-14224 GCA_018326465.1 Flaveria floridana
TGATAATTCTGCTGCAATTGTAGTAACTAAAAATCCGGTCCAACATCCTAAGACCAAACACATAGGCATAAAGTATCACTTCATACGCGACTGCTATGAAAAACATTTAATTGATGTGGTCAAAATAAACACGGATTTTCAACGCGCTAACCTCTACACCAAACCATTTGATAAACCCCGATTATTCTATCTGTTTGAGGTCAATGGTGTTAAAAAGAAAAGTGACGTTATCTCAGAAGAACCAGATGCATAGTCTGACACTAGTTCTGTGTTAGTTTAATTTAATTTTTTTTTTAATTTCCTTGTTTTATAGAAATCCAAAAACACAAAAAGATTTTCTGTTTTAGAATTTTAAGGGGAGATTAGGTTAAATTCAGTATTTATTAAAAAAAAAGAGTCTGGAACATTTGTTGGAGCATATATAGTTATATATAGTGTGTCCGTCGCTTGACGAATAGTTTAGGCTTAATGTTATACACCTTGTAAACACATGAAACTAGGTCATTCGCAGGAACATATGCGAATAAGACTCAGTCGTACGACTGATCCATGCTAATGGACCAGTCGTGCGACTGGGAGATGCGATTGGGGCATTCGTAAGACTGAACCATAAGAATGGTCCATTCGTACGATTGAACCATACGCATGGTCCAGTCATATGATTGAACCATACGCATGGTCCAATCGCACGAATGGGCCCAGTCGCATCTAATATGGGCCGAAGCCTATATATACCAGTTTCATTGTGTAGAAACCTAAGGGTTTTGATAGTGTACCCGACGCCCAGGCGCTGCCGGATGAGAGGGGAGGTCATGCTCGATCTCCCCTTGCCAAAAGTCTTGATTCTTAAGTTGTAACGAGCTTAAAATCGTTATGTTTTATCAATAAAATCATTCGATTATTGTTCGTGTTATTGATTGTCTTTTGGTTTTTATCCTTCCGTCAAGAACATGCTCGGATGTTTACCGATCCAGCGACATCATAGAACCAATTCTATAGAGCAAGGGTGTATAACCACTGGAAACTAATATGTTATATCTTTCAACAGTGCATGTCTAAAAGGAGTGCTGGTTAGGATTCATTCCCTGTGGACATTACATCTCCAATTATTGTTTTAGCCACCAACAGGAGATTTAATATGGCTGAACGGATCATGAATGGATTCATCTTTAACTTAGAAAGAGGAAGGAGACATAAGTATTTGATGTATCCTAGACTCCTTCAACTGCTGATTAATGAAGCTAATACTGATCTATATGTTGATGGTGTGGAAGGTGATAAATTACAATTGGAGCTCATGTTTGAAGTAGTTTACAAAAGACTTGTTGTCATTACAGGTGCCCCAAACATTCCACTATTTGACTACATAAGGAATGTTGCAATGGATAATGTAGACATCAACCAAGAACATTTCCACTTGACTGAAGATGAGCCTATAGATCCAAATGATCTAATTAAAGATATTATGGATGAGATGGTTGATGATTCTGATGAAGAAGATGACGATAATGAGGATGATGATGCTACTGAGAGATCATCTGAAGAAGATGATGATAGTAATGATGATGATGGTGCTGATGGTGCTGTTGAAGCACATCACTCAGTTAGCAGTGAGAGAACTACTTCTAATCATGTTTCTGAGGCCCATGACTTAGGTGAAGGAACATCTGCTGGTGTCATGCATGAGGAAACTATGAATGAAGCACAAGATGAAGAATTAGATGTAAATGTGCATGCTGGAACTACAGTGCATGATGAAAATTCTCAAAATCAAACATTTGACTTTGATTTTATGGAAGCAATGCTTTCAGAGCCTGTTTTTCAAAGTACAGCTCAAGAAGAAACTGAAGATATACCAGTTTCTACAGCACAAAACGTGTCTGTACAAACTGAAGACATCTTGAATGTGGATGAGCTTGAAAAACTAAAAGATGAAAATGTTGCTCAAGAGAAAATAATTAATGATTTGAAAGTTGAAAATGAAAAGCTGAAAGAGATGAACATATCTCTTGAAAATGAAATGAATAAGTTGAAAGAAGAAAGTGAAAGGTTAAAGGAAGAAAATCAAAACAAGGATGAAAACCTTGTGATTTTTGATCAATATAAAGAAGATGTCATCAAGAATTTTGAAGTGATGATAAGGGATTATGATCTTCTTGAAGAGAAATATAAGAAATTATTTGAAGAGAATAAAAAATTGAAAGAAGAGTTGACTAAGTCAAAAGAATCTCAAAAACGAAACTCTCCAGAAATCGTGGTTGTTTCTAAAATGATTCCAATAGATGTAGAAAAGATTACTGAGATGGAGAAAGGTAATAGAAAAATAGATGACATAGAAGATACAGTTTTACCTGAGTCTTCTACCAAATTGCAAAGGATTGAAAAGGTTGGTGAGGAAGAGATGCAAGGAGAACAAGAGCAATTTATTCAAGAAAAAATTGGTGCTTTAGAAGACATTGAAGAAGAATACGATGATGACTGGTATGATGAGGTACTAGATGATGAAGACATAGATGAAGCTAAATTTGAAACAACTCTATCTTCATTTGAGCTAGTTCAAGAACATGATGAAATTCCTTAAGATTTTGAAGACAGATATAATTATCTTATGAGGATGAAATACAATAGGGTATTTTTAGATGGACTGACAGTTTCTCAAATCAATGATGAATATGAGAAGTGTATAGCTGCTGAGTCCATCGCCTGAATTGATCAAAATGAGATTGTCATGGAACATGGAGAATGGAATCGAGCTCAGGAGAGCATAAATATTGAAGAAATACCCAGATCAGAGCTGCACCATCCAGACCCAGAATAAACAAGTATTCTAGCCTTAAGGTTTTGGTTGCAGGCTCGAAATTATCCATAGAAGAGATTAAAACGGCTTCAATCTGTATCATTGAGAAATCTTGTCAAAAGCTTCCAACAAACTGAGAAGAAATCTAATAAAATGATTATTCTAGATACTGATAATCCTCCATTTTTGGATATCACAAACAGGACATGAATTTTAAAGCCTTAAGAGATCAGATAAATGACACAGAAGACCAGTGCTCATGAGAGTAGACAAGAGCTTATTAAGATGTTCTCTATTTCAGAAAAGCAAGTTTATAAAGCTTTTACTGAACAGAGACAAATTTTTGATAGTGCCAGATCTACAGGAGACATGGTAAGAAATGTCTTACAAAAAGGACAATCAGTTGTTGAATTTGTTTAATGCAATGATTGCTCCTGATTTTACAAACCAAGTCAAGATCATTGCATGGAAGTATGATGATATTTTTGATGCATTTTTTATTAAAAGAGTAAATGTTGTTTGTGATGTCTATCACTTCTACTCTAGCATCATTAAACTTCCTGTGCAAGATTTGAAAGAATTAAACAAACTACCTCTGATTAATCCGTCTAAACCCAAACGAGGAGATATGTTTGTAGAACTTTTGAGGAGAGGGTTAGCTAGAACAAGTAATTTCCTTCAAACTTGATGTGATCAGGAAGATAAGGAATACTTTCCTATGCTAAAGAAGAATAAAAAGATAAGGGGGTTATAGTTTGAAGAAAAGCACTTTATGGTTGAATTTTATGACCAATATTTTAAAAAGGTTACTACCCCAGGATTAAAAGTGATAGATGGCACCCAAAAGTCCAAACCGATTCTTAGATGGTTTTATAATACAGAGACTTGAGCATAAACTGGTTAGTAATCTCAAACACTTGGTGATTTAGAGCTCAAATTACTTCATCCAAGTTATATTTCATTTCTATCAGTTCAAAAATTTGAGAAGGTATCACCAGATGTCGCTGAGCAAGATAAGAAATATTTTCATTCCATCATCAATGTGATGAATGCTGCTATGGAAAGAATATCTCTGCGAAAAGCCCTTGCATATGCCAACATTGTGAAGAAAGACATAAAGGATATAGAGTTCATGCGTATCTCGAGAAAAGGTGTATTGGAAGTATATTCGAAGGAAAGCTCAAATACTATCGAGTTATACACCAATATCGACATCATTGGACTTTCAAAAGAGACTTTGGAAAGAATGAGTCAAATGGAGATAATGACTAATGATTCATGACCTGAACAAGGAATTCTTGCAGGTAAATTCAAGTCAGCAATTGCAAATGCTTTGAAGGAACAAGAGTTAATTAAAAAAGAAACCGATGTTCAAAGTCAAGAAGAACCTGAAGACTTCTTTGAAGATTAAAGATGAAGGTGCAGGACAAGAGAAGATAGAAGAATGACGAGTGGAACAATGGAGCAGATAAAGACTGAAGATCATACGAAGATAAGAAGATAAAAGAAGAAAAATACCGAAGATTTTGAAGACCAAAGACAATGTCAATCTTAGGGGGAGTATTGTTAGTACTTCTTTAAAGATTAACATTTTGTCTTTATGTGTGTTCTTATCTTTTTGTAATAGTATAGAGACTAGTCTGGTAATTAGTTAGTTTCTTTTTCTGTTAATTGTTAGTATATATAGCTTAGACATGTATAGGTTAGAAAGACGAATCTGTTACTTACATACTTTGTAATTGTCTTTGCTTTATATCAATAAACTCATTGAATTTTGTTGATATTGTGCTTTGATTTAATTACTTTGCTTGTGTTTTCGTTGAATTGTTAGCTAATATCATCACATATCTATACATTTGATCCTATCATGTTAAAATGAGCAAAGAGATGTCAATTGACCATATAGGAATAAAATATGCCAACGAGCACACAAATAAAATATATGTCATTGACAAACATATTATATGATAAATATTTTTATATTTAAGAATACGTTCGGACACAGGACCCAAAATCAAAAGATGGGGCTTGTAATTCTTATTGGCAAGTATGTCCTAAACATCTTGTGAGGGCAAAATATAAGTCTGACTAGCTGTTAATAAGTCCAAAAACTAGTTAATATTATGTGCTCTGAAATGTTTCTCTAGCTAGTTATACTCAAATAGATATAGTTAGAATTAAAAGTAATAATAATAAAGACCCTGATGAGAAGTAAAAGGTTTAAGTCAAACTTAAACATGATAAAGATCACAACTTGTCTTAGTAAAGATTGAAGTTTGAGCTTAATTTTGGACAAACATATTAACAATCAACTCAACCATTTTTATTCCAAAATATAGGCAAAAGATTGTATAATCAATTTTTAATAAATATGATCCTATATTACAAAATTCATAATATGTTTAAGTTATATTTCTTAGAGTTAGGTTGTTTTTGAATTAGGTTGTCTTAGAATTAGTTTCTGATTAATTATTCATTAGTTTCTGAACAAAAAAAGTAAAAATAATCAAAATTTATGAAAAGTTGAAATTAAAATTCAAGGAATTTCAACTTCTCGCATGCGAGAGTTCCTTTAAGTACTGACATCTTGCGCGAGAAGTTAGTACCCTATATATAGTAACAGTTGTGTGACAAGTTGTCATTCACATCACATACTTAGACCAACTTACTTTCAAATTTTTCTTAAGTGTTGATTGTTCCTCTGATACATATCACTAACTATACTCACTATTTTTATACTAAGACATATTACAAGGTATTTTGAGGATTATAGATGGTTTCAACTAGATTCAAATCTGAACTGAACTTAACCTCACAAATAAATATGAAATTTGATAAAATTGATCGTAAACATGTAAGACTTATGTATAGATGACTCACACATAATAAGTATGGATGTTTAGAACAAGCTAAAATGGTCTTAATTTGAAATTGATTTTTGAAGTTGTCGTAAGCGAAAAGTTACATTGAATTTTAACAAACGCAAGAACATAGTGAATCGCATGAGCTAGTCACATGCTAAAGTTTGACTAGTCATGCGAATGGTTGAGTATTGGTCAAATATATTTCATGCGACAAGTAAACTTGTCGGGTGACAAGTTGAGTCTGTTTCAAAATTTAGTAGGTGAATTGTTCTTGGTAATAATAGATGGTTCTACAATATTCACTTGGATTTTTTTTAGAAACTAAAGATGAAATTTCTGAAATTATAAAATCATTTGTTATAAAAATTGAAGACAAAATTGATCAAAAAGTTAAAAGTATCAGGTGTGATCAGGGAACATAATTTAAAAAAATCTTTATTCTTTTTGTGAATCCAAAGGTATTGTTAGACAATATAGTGCTCCTAGAATTTCTCAGGAAAACAAAGTTGTTGAGCGAAGAAATGGAATACTTATTGAGGCTACACGGACCATGCTATCGAACTCCACACTTCCTATAACATTTTGGGCTAAAGCAGTCAGCACTGTATGATATGTTCAGAACAAGGTGTTGATAGTTAAGACACATGGGAAAACCTCTTATGAATTGTGAATAAGAGAAAACCATTCATAGGATTCTTAAGACCTTTTGGATGTTCATGCACTCTTCTAAATACCAAAGATTACTCATCCAAATTTGCTGAGAAATCAGTAGATGGGTTCTTTATAGAATACTTATCATAAGCTTAAGCTTACTATATATAAGTATAAATAAAGATATATCCCTTCAATTGAATTCACACGTCGAACCCGAATCGACCCAAAAAAGATTGAATGAGTTATAATGTTTATTACACGTGTGAAAAGAGATTTATATATTGTAATAGGTGTTTGGTTGCTTGGGTTTACACGCTTGGCAAGAAGTCTTTTGATTTCATTACTTGTTGTATCATACAAGGTGAGTTTTGCGACCCCGTTTTCATTTTAATTGTTTACAAACTTGGGGGAAATATGCTCACCCTTTTTATGCTATGAACTTATTTAATCTTGGGACTGTTGTGTTTACTGTTTTATAAGTTTATATATGGTACATGCATTGGTTGTTATGTGGTTCTTTATTCACAACTATTTAATTCTGGTGTGGAACTGATATACAGGTATTGATAGTACTACTTGGCTGACACCCCACCCTTGTTTGTTAGTATACTAGTTGGGACTAATAATGTTCATGAACGGACCCTAGGATGAATATGTTCCGACAAGATCTATGTGTACGTCGTAGGTTTAGTTGTGATACTCATGTTTACATGTGATATTTCTTGCTTATAACTATTTACACTATGTCCTACTAAACTATTACATAACATCAAATTTTGTTTAGCATTTAAACCTGCAAGCTCGTCAATAATATATTGACCCTTTTAAGCATATATTTTCAGGTAATAATCATCAGGCGTAGCTAGAGTTGATGGCCTTAAGAATGACTTTAAGGAATTACATTTTGACACTGTCTTGTGTTACTGATATCATGTTTGCTTAGATTAACTTTGTTAATCACGCTTTTGTTTACTTTTTCCTAGGTTATAGGACTTTAATTTCATTTTGACTATTGACTATGATTGTCATGGAATTGACTAACTGCGACACAGTCTCCTTTGTGTCGGGTGACGTCATGACACGTTGGATTTTATCATTTAATGCATCTCTATTAATTAACAATGTGTTATGACGATCCCGTCCGTTACATCCTCGTGTTTCCCCTATAAGCGAGGGTGTGACACAAGGTGGTTTAGATGGATGTCAAAAATGCATTTCTCTATGGGGAGATAGATGAAGAAGTTTATGTCTATCAACCATATGGGTTTGAAGATCCTAAGTATCCAGGTTATGCCTGCAAACTTGATAAATGTAGGAGTTGAACCAAGAGGCTCGGGAAATCAAATCATGATAAAGATTAAAATAAGTCCACGCAAGAACCAAAGTTACCGCGCAAAAACTGTTACTCGCACGACAACTATCAGTCACGTGAGAACTAGTATTTTTGTGCGAGAACTTTTTTTGTCTATAAATAGAAGTTTAGTCTTGTAATTAGGAGCTTTTGATCATTTTCTAAATTTTTACTCACTATAAACTTTTAATTCAGAGAGCAATATACTTCAAGTTTGTTTACATTTGTGTATGAGTGTTTGATTTCCTTCCTTCTTAATCTATGATTGTTTACATTTCACATTCACTATCATGAGATCAATCTTGTATTGTTACGATCCTTATAATTGATATCAGAGCATGGTACACTCTAGATTGATTGATTGAAGAATGAAGAAGTGTTCTTTAAGTGTTCGTGAGTTTGAATTCATCATAATTTGAAGTATTTTGATTGATATTCGCTAAGATAGATCATTTTGAAGATAATGAAGCTGCTAAACTTGATGTTCATTGAGTTGATGAACTTTTGAGCTTAAAACGAGATTAATTGAATTAATTAGAGACAATTAGGATCTTAAGTGAACCTAAATCACTAATTGAACACTTGATTAATCAAATTTAAATCAAATTGGTGAAAAATTAATGCTGAAACCTTTGAAATCAAAGAGAACACTTCAGGCAAAAACTTGGTGAATTCGTGTAAAAAGTGATCTTTCGCGTGAGAAGTTTGGTTTTTGGTGATAAGTTTGTTACACATTTTTTCACAAAAACCAGTTACAAAAGTATCCGCGTGAAGGTTTGCTCTATTCGCATGAGAACTTTTAAGATTTCACGCGATAAGTTGTCTATTCGTGTGAGAACTTTAAGTTTGAAGACTTTGAAAGATTTTGATTTTTGATTTTGAAGAACAAGGGCTAATCTGAAGCACATCGCTACTACCTTGAATTTCAACAATGAGATTGGCACAAACACTAAGCCACCTCGTCTACTCAGTGAGGACGATTATCTGGATTGGGCTTTTTGGCTTGAAAACCATGTCATCTATACTGAACCCCGGATGATGAGATCAATTACGCAAGGTCCATATATTCCAGTGTATAAGAATGACAAAGGTGATTTGGTTCCTAAACATGAACATTTATGGGACGAGAAGGATTTTAACACCCGAAAATTTATAAAATAAATATAAGAGAAAGAAAAGAAAAGAAAAGAGAAGTAAAAAAAAGGAAAAGGGAAACAACCCAAGTCAAGGGGTTAAAGTTGTGCAAGAGGCAAACTTTAATATTATTATGTTTAAAAAGGTGGCCATGGCCGCCCACTACTCTGCTACACCAACTGCTTCGGCTCTTTAAATAGAGAAGAACAGAGTCCATCGGTTTTTTTAAAGAGAAGAAGAAAAAGATCGACTGAAAGGTGAGTTTTTCATGTGTTTTGCTCGGTTTCAACTGAATTTTCAGCTTTGGACTGAGCCTTATGTGTTCGGTTGTGTGTTCTTGGTGTGTTTAAGTGTTTGAACTCCAACAGCTCTTGAGTTTGAAGAAGTATTACTGGAATGCTGTAAGAGGTAAGTTCTAGATCCCCACTTTTCAATTTTAAACTTGTTTTGGGGCTGAAATGCATATAAACTATCATTTTACAAATTATAGTGCGTTAAAAATGTGTGTTTACCTCTGTTTTACATGCGGGTGTGTATTTATGAATGTTTAACCAAATTAGGTAGTTGTATGTTGGTTCTAAGTGCTTAGTAGGTTAGATTTGGGCTTAGAATATGTTAGCATGCTGATTTGGGTACTGAAATTAGTATAGTTTAGACCTGGTAAAGTGCCCATGCACCTAAGTGTTCATGCGCCCAACTTCCTATACGCCTAATATAGTGCCCATGATCCTAAGTACCCATACGCCTGAAATTTGCTCATGTGCCCAACTGTTCATGCGCCTACATAGTGCTCATACGCCTGCATAGTGCTCATACGCCTAAGTTGACAAAGGATTTTTCTGACATCTTAGGAAGTAGAATTAATGATTAAGTTCTAGAAGGTTTTGGGTGGATTATGTTTGTTCATGTTATGCATGTTTATGGTCGGTAATTGATGTTCCAAATTATGTATTATTACATGACTTTATGTGGTGTGTTAATGTCCCTATACGTAAAGTATTATCATAAAGAAGCGAAAGATTAAAGACAATGAAAAGTGGAACATAACAAATGAATGAAAGTCTTGCAAGCAAATTTAAGGAGGATCACAACTCATTGATGAGTTGTTAGCTCATCCATGTGTGATGTAGCGTGCGATCTTGGCTAACCCATGAGGGTACACACAGGGGGTTCAGTCTTTGTGACTGATCCATATGTGCGAAACGAGATCCTTGTCGCTTAACCCCAAGACTGAGGTGGTTTCATGTCTAACGATGGGGTATAGCTTATAACGGGATCTAGATAAAAGTGAAAGATAAACGACAAAGTACGAAATGTGTGATAAAGTACGAAACGAACGATGGTGAAAGATAATAATGATTCTTATCTAGTTGTATGTATGATGCACGATCACGTGCGAAGTAAAGAAAATGTTTTATATAGATGTAAAGTATTTTATTATAAAACTAGAACTCACTTAGCAACGCTTACGTTTTATGCATATTCGATAACAGGTAAATTGTTGTGAAGGATGGCACGAGGGTGAAGCTACTTGGCGGGCAAGGACTGTCATCCATTTCATGCATGATAACGTTGTTGTTTTATTATACAACTGAATATTCTTTTGTAACTTTTGTAAAGAATGATGTATTATTTGTTAACATCAATTATTAATGCATGAATAGTTTTTGATAAATTAATCCGCTGCAATGTTTTATGAGATTTACTGTCTTATTATAAATAATGATGTGCTTTACCAACCGTGAGGTTCAGGGAATGGGGCCTTATAAGTTGGCATCGAAGCCAAAATTTGAGAGAAATGGGTTATTTCAAAACCTAAACTTCAATTAAAAATGGGACAAAATGGAAGGATGTCAGCCCAAGTGGCTACATACCATCAGGTAATTTTCTTAAAATTAATCGGCATTACATGCGCATGTTATTTGATTTATGTGCTCTTAATAGATTTGGATACTGATGTAGTCAGGATAGGAAATGCTTGGGGAATAAAGAGTAAAGTGGCTAATCATAACTGGCCGCTGTAATTAGGGACTTACTATTCTTGACATAATGTGAGCTATTACCTTGAATGACCGTGTTGGTGTTTGAATCTTATAGTGTTTAGAAGATGGCTGGTGGTAAGTCTTCGAAGACTTCACGAGGTGGAGGTTGTGGTGGACGTGGTTCAAGGCACGTGTCACGAGGAACAGGGCTAGTGCTACCGAAACGGAACATGAAGAGCCCGAGATCCATCACTAGGAAGGTGGTGATGAGAGTGATAACTTGAAGGGTTCAATGAAAGAGGCAGTAGTTAAGGAGGTTCATCAGGTCATGCAGACGATTCTGCCGTCTTTGGTGACCGAAGTGATTAGAGCTGTGAGGGAGGATGAGAAGAAGGAAATGAAGAAGACCGCTGGGAGAGGGAATGATGAGAGAGGAGAAAGGGAGCAACCGGAGGCTGAGACGGTTGTCTCGAGTGAGAAGGAGAAGGAAGAAGCCATGCAAGAAACAGCATGGGGCTGCAACTCTGGAGCATTTCAAAGATGTAGACTCATAACTTTTGATGGCAATGGTAACGTTGCTGCTACTCACCAATGGGTGAGAGAAATGGAGGCTGTGTTGGAGACCACTGAATGTAGGGTTGATCAAAAGGTGAAGTTTGCTACCCATTCATAATGGACTTGACTTTATGTTGTTGGGACAATATTGTCCAGGCCAAGGGTAGCATGGCTGTTAGGAGGATGAGGTGGAGTGAACTAAAAAAGATGGTGATCGAGGAATTTTGTCCCCACAAGAAACTTGAAAAGATTAAGAAAGAGTTCTTACAGCTGGAGGCAGGAACCCTGACACACCAACAGTATACTTATAAGTTCAATGAGATGGCAAGGCTGGTGACGGATCAGGTGACGCCGGTATCAAGGAAGCCCAAGAGGTATATCCAGGGTTTGTCGGCGGATATCCACAGGCACATGATCGCCACTCGGATGGGTACTTTTAGGTCGATGGTTGATCTGGAAGGGAGGTTGTATGATGAGAGAGAGGGGGTAATGGTAGAGGTGAGTAAGAAGGGTGGTGGTGGTGACAGGAACTGGAATGGGAAGTGGTTTGGTCGTGGAGGTTTCACTCTAAACAACAAGAGTGCAAGGGTGGATGATCAAAGGGTAGTAACATCAGGTATGGAAATGAAGAAGTGTGGTAAAGGAAGGAAGCAACATACAGGGTAGTGCAAGTGGGTGGTGAATCTGTGCTTTAAGTGTGGGAAGCCTGACCATTTGGCAAGAGAGTGTGGGGTTGTGAGATGTTATAACTATGGTGAAGAGGGCCATCTAAGTAGGGATTGCAAGAAGTCGGGGGCTGAAAGTTCTGGGACAAAGAAGGGGAAGGAGAATGATGGGTGGAGAGCTAAAGCTAGAGCATTCACAATGACCCAAGAAGAGGCTTGAGTGGACCTCGATGTCGTGTCAGGTATGTTCCTAGTAAACCAAATTTGTGCCTTTGTATTATTTGATTCTGGTGCTAGTAGGAGTTTTATTTCTTCTATCTTCTGTGCAAAGTTTCCTGTTATAAGTAGAAGTATTGATGAGCCCTTCGATGTAGAAACTGGCATTGGTAAGTCTACTAGGATTTCTGATTTGATAGAGGGTTACGACATGGAATTAGAAGGTTATAAGTTTCCTGCTAGACTGTTTGTGATGACCTTAGGCGGATTTGATGTAGTCCTAGGGATGGATTGGCTAGCATCCGACGAGGAAAATATCATTTGTCGTAAGAAGATGATTCGATTGACCGTGACTGATGGGAGTTTGGTGAAGATCTACGGTGATCGATTTACTATGGTTCCGAAGGTGATTTTGATGATGGTGGCAGAGAAGTGTATGGAACATGGATGTAGTGCCTACCTAACTTACGTGAAGGATGTGGATGCGCCAGTACCACAATTGTCCAACGTACAAGTTATGTGTGACTTTCCGGACATGGTCCCGGAAGATCTATCTGGTGTGCGACCTCACCGTGAGATCGAGTTCCAGATTGATCATATACCTGGTGCTCAACCTTTTGCTAAGGAACCGTATCATCTAGCTCCATCTGAGATGAAAGAACTGATTGCTCAATTGTAAGAGCTATTATATAAGGGGTTCATTTGACCAAGTATCTCTTTATAGGGAGCTCCAGTCTTATTTGTAAAGAAAAAAGACGGTAGTATGAGGATGTGCATTGACTACCATGAGCTGAATAAGATAACGGTGAAGAATCGATATCCTTTACCAAGGATTGATGACTTGTTTGATCAGCTCTAAGGTGCCAGTTGGTTCTCGAGGATAGATCTCTGATCCGGTTACCATCAGCTGAATGAGAAGGAGCAAGATATCCCTAAAACAGCTTTACGCACGCGTTATGGACACTACGAGAGTGTCATTATGTCTTTTGGTTTAACCAACGCGCCAGCTGCTTTTATGGACTTCATGAATCAGGTGTGTCGGCCGATGTTGAATATACTTGTGTGTAACACCTGGATAATATAAAGAGTGGTAAAATGAAGGATTGTAAGGCCCCGTTCCCGGGACGCTTACAACTGGTCGATCATCGCACATAAAACATGTACTTTCATTAACTTTAATAAACCTTGCAGCGGAAATGTTTAAATATCATTTCATTTTATTACAAAAGCTTTTGCAGAATATCACATTGTTATCGAATTACAAAATACTTTTTTCATTACATCACAAAAGCATTGTAAAAATGGATGCCAACCAAAAGAGTCAAGTATCCACCCCGTACCATCCTCAGCAACATTACCTGCCAACTGGAAACACATAAAAAGTCAGCGTTGCTGAGTGAGTTGTAGTTTTATAATAAAACATACTTTACTTTCGTTTAGAAACCATTCTCTATTTTTGCATGTGATCACACATCATACGTACACATAGATAATATCATTATTATCTTCATCATTCGTTCATTAACTTTCGTTCATTCAACGTACATCATTATCATTCATTTCTCATTCGTTCATTTCATACATTCATGCTTTCATAATTATCTTTCTCATTCATACTTTCGTATATACTCTTCACTGTCTTTTACTTTCTTTTCTCTTACTCCCTTCTCGTACTTTACATTCGTTAGTTGACATATATCATACATACATACTGATAATAATTATTATTATTATCTTCATCATCATTCGTTCATTCATTTATTTCTTCGTTCATTACTCTTCATTACTCGAATCTTGTCTATGCAATATCCCCGACTCATGCTCGAAAGCTGAGGCTGTGTTGGGCCCTGTACACAAACCCCCGACTCATGTCCGAAGACTGACACAGCACCGGGATACGTGAAAAAGATCCCATTCGAGTCAATCACATGGATTAAACTCTATCCGAGTCTGTTGCAACACAAGGTCGCTCACCTCATTATCTCGTCTCATGCAATATCCCCGAC
>BJCO01093797.1:0-12221 GCA_018326465.1 Flaveria floridana
CCTACTTACACACACGTGTGAGTTTGCCAAAATAAGCGGTTAGGTGACCTTTATCCCACGAATATGACATTCTCACCTCAAGTCACAAGTTCCCTCAAAATGGGTAGGTGACCTTTATCCCAGTAATAGTTCCCGAGTGACTCAAGTGTTGTGTAAAAGGATGGTGTTGATATCATTTTTAAAATATTTAGAGATTTCATAATTCTAGTTTAGAAAACTCTATGTATTCATATTTGCATGCTTTCAAATACAAGATACCCTATGGTATATTGATTAAAACCCTTTTAATCTTTAAAATCATTAAACAATATTAATAACCTTTTATTACCTTTTAATGATTAAGGACCATTTAGATAGTTTGTTATGATCATTGAAAGGATTGTTAAGCAAACATCATATATAAGCAATCAACCACAATACCATAACCAAACAACCATGAATCAACCAAAAATATTAGCGCATAACCATAGCATCTAAAGTGGCCACACTTGTTTGCCATCACAAGTGTGGTACATAGGACATTCCTAAGGGACAAAACACAACACAAAACGGCTTCCATGAACCTCCCACTTGAAACCACATCCAAATGCTCCATGTTTCTTGTGTCTTCCCTTTGTGCTTCTAACGCATACATCTTCATATTACAAGATATTATATCATAATACAAGATTTCTAGTAAAATGAAAAGTACCTAATCTATTTATTACATCCCTATAATAAATAAATTACACTTTAAACAAAGCACAAATAAATGATTATACAACCTAATTGAATGAATAAATACAACCATTACAATCATCCAAATAACACAAGGTCAAGGGCTAGGTTATGCACCATAATGAACAATGATCATATCATCCAAAACAACAATGAATCCCCACTAAAAACCACGAAATTTCAGCCAACACAAACTTAAATTTTGGGTTTTATCTTGTCCAAACAAACAAACAATACAACATACATGTCTTTCAAAGTTTAATCACAAGCATGTGATATAACTTTGAAAGTTTGTGGATTGATAATACATGAACATAGCAGCCCCTAAAGGGGTTGTAAAGTCCCATAAAACGAATTTTTCAAGGACAAAACAAGCTAGCTATCCATATAACCGGCTCTAGATGCCAATGTTGGGTTTGTTAGAACATGAACATAGTTTAACCATTTAAACATTGTGAAAAACGCAGCGGAAAGGAACTTTATAACATAGTTTATAAACTGAAAAATTCAAGTTCAAATTGATATTACAAAGTTACAAACAAACCCATGAACAAAGGACCTTTTATATGTGAATAAGACTAGCTATAGAAACACAAAACATACATTATGGACAGCCATAAAGAAGGCTGCCATAAACTACCTTTCAGCAGCAAAAGGGACGAAATGGAGGATGATATAGACCAAGAAGAATGACCAAGGCACCAAAAGAAGGTCCTCTCAAACTTGTATACCCCAACCACTATAGCAAACATCTACTTGTTAGGTAGTAGAGCACCAAGACCAGCTCCCTCTTGAACAATCTGAATCAACCAAGAAGTTGTTGAAAGGCAGCCAAGAAATCCGAATTTTCAGCTTCTTTTTCTTCTTTGAATCCAAAAATCAAAGGTTCTTATAGAGAGTCTTTTGCTTTGCATGTGTAGGAGAAAGTGTGAAGTGATGGAAGAGTGCAAGAGTAACTAATGTCTTGCAAAAAACAAGACACAAAATAGAATACCAAATCCCTTAAGGGCGGCCGAAAATTGCTTTCAAAATGGGTTCCCCCCATATTGAACTTTTATCAAAATGTTACTCTTTCAATCCTTGATTTATAAAATTAAAACCTATTTCAATTTTATAACATTAACACACTTTTATTTGTTATTATTTAACCAACTTAAATAATGAAACAAATAATTTCTCATGAACAAATTATCCACATAATATTGTTCATTTACAAAAGCAATGTTTTAGAAAACCCATTTTCTAAGTGTCAATATTTATTTGTATGATATCAACGAATAAATACATATTGGTGTTTGTTTGGCTTGTTATTAGGTATGACCTGACTTGGATCATAATGTACTAACCACATCAATCTTGTATGTGTCTTGGGCATGTAAGATCCAACATGTCTCATAAATCCAAAACTGTCAACACTAACACTACACCACTCAAATTGCTTCACATGGATCTCTTTGGTCCAACAAATGTGATGAGCATTGGAAAAAGGCAATACTGTTTGGTGATAGTAGATGATTTCACTAGATTTACCTAGGTCTTTTTCTTAAAACAAAAGAGTGAAACATCTGAAACATTAATGGACTTTGTGATCAAGATTGAGAATCAACTTCATCTAAAAGTTAAGATTTTCGGGAGTGACAATGGGACTGAATTTGTTAATGCTGATCTAGATTCTTTTTGCAGTAATAAAGGTATTGCAAGGCAATTTAGTGCATCAAGAACTCCATAACAAAATGGAGTTGCTGAAAGAAGGAATAGAACTCTCATAAAACCAGCCAGAACAATGCTAGCTGACTCTCAGTTGCCCATAACATTCTGGGCAGAAGCTGTGAGCACAACATGTAATGTTCAAAACAGGACATTAATTGTCAAAGAACATAATAAAACTCCTTATGAGCTCTTATTTAAAAGGAAGCCTTTTATAGGATATCTTAGAGCTTTTGGGTGTCATGTATCTGTGTTAAACACTAAAGAACAATTGGGAAAATTTTCTAAAAAAGACTATGATGGTTTCTTTGTTGTATATTCATCCACATCTAAATCATATAGGATTTACATTCCAGAACATAACATTGTTGAAGAAACCCCTAATGTTTCTTTTGATGAATCCATTTTTACAACAACTGTAAAAGGATCATCTTGGTTATTTGATATAGATGCTTTAAAAGAGTCATTTAACACTGATATTTAATCAATGCAGGTTTTGCTGATACATGCTATCCATTTGTTCCTCCAAGTTTAAATGAAGTGTAACTATCAGCTGATCCTCCAAGGCCACAACCTTCAAATATCCTGCCGCAAGAATCAAATAATCTGACAAGTCAGCAGAATGAAGATACATCCGGAGAAGCAAATCCTTCATCCGCAGATGATCATCCTTCATCCGTAGATGTAAATAATGCGTCAACTGATGCTCCTAGGGGTGGAAAGGATGTTTTGAATCAACAAAACTTGTCAGCAGATCAACAAACTCAATCCGTAGATGTTGCTGTAACTCCTTTGGAAGATCAAAACGCCTCCGTAGAAATTCCTGCAGAAGAATACCATGCTGCAGCTGAAGTTCAACCTGATCCTGTTGAACCTGAAGAACGCTTGACTACTTCATAGGCACATCATCACAGCTAAATCCATCTGATCCAATGGATTTCATGAATTTAGAATCAACCATCTTATTTGATACTATTTCAACAACCATAATTCATAAGTCTCATCCATCATATAATATCATAGGAGACCTGAATACAAGAACTACCAGAAGCAATGGGGGAGTGGCAAACATTTGCTTGTTCACTTGCTTCTTATCTCAAGTTGTTCCTACAAACATAACAGCTGCTCTAAAGGACAATAGCTGGATTGAATCTATGCAAGAAGAACTATAACAATTCAGAAAACAAAAGGTCTGGAATCTTGTAGACTTGCCTGAAGGTCAGCATCCAATTGGAACAAGGTGGCTCTTTAAAAACAATCTAGATGACAGAGGTATAATTGTGAGAAATAAAGCTAGACTGATTGCCTAAGGATATACTCAAGAAGAAGGAATAGACTATGATGAAGTCTTTGCTCTAGTTGCAAGAATTGAAGCAATCAGGGTCTTTCTAGCTTATGCTTCATTCAAGAAGTTCACTGTGTATCAAATGGATGTCAAGTGTGCTTTCCTTTATGGAAAAATTGATGAAGAAGTATATGTGGCTCAACCCCCTGGATTTGAGGATCCTGACTACCCACATAGAGTCTACAAGCTAGACAAAGCTTTGTATGGACTTCATCAGGCACCAAAGGTATGAAACATTATCATCCTTCTTGCTAAAGCATGGCTACAAAAGAGGGACTATTGATCAGACTCTCTTTCTCAAACAAAAACATCAAGATCTTTTGGTGGTTCAAATATATGTAGATGACATCATATTTGGATCAACCAACAAGAAGCTTTGTCAAAGTTTTGAAGATTTAATGAAATCTGAGTTTCAGATGAGCTCAATGGGAGAATTGACCTTCTTCCTTGGCTTACAAGTTCATTAGAAAATAGATGGAATTTTTATCAATCAAGAAAAGTACATATATCAGATTTTGAAGAAGTACAATCTTGCTGATACATCTTCATGCAAAACACCTGCTTCAACAATAGACAAGATTGTGCCTGAACCTGCTAGAAAATTTGTAGATCAGAGATTGTATAGATCCTTAATGTATTTAACTGCCAGTAGGCCTGACATAATGTTTGTTGTGTGTGTGTGTGCCAGGTATCAATCTGATCCAAAGGAGTCTTATCTGAATGCTGTCAAGAGAATTTTCAGATATCTGAAAGGAAACCTAGCTTTAGGACTATGGTATCCAAAAGATGGAGATTTCAATCTTTACTCATAATTAGATAGTGATTTTGGAGGATGCAACAACAACAGAAAATCCACAACTGGTGGATGTCAAATTCTGGGACCAAGACTTGTTTCATGGCAGTGCAAGAAGCAAACCAACATGTTTGTGTCCGTAGCTGAGGCTGAGTACATAGCTGCTTCAGCTGGTTGCTCTCAAGTACTTTGGTTGCAAAACCAATTGCTTGATTATGGTTTCAATTTCCTTTAAACACCAATTCATATTGACAATTCAGCTGCTATGTTCATCACTGCTAACCCAGTTTAACATAGCAAAACAAAGCATATTGAAATCAGATATCATTTTCTGAGGGATTGCTTAGAAAAGGGTTTAATCAAGTTAATCAAAGTGGATACAACAAATCAGCTTGCTGATTTATTCACTAAAGCCTTTGATTCTGTTAGATTTAATTTTCTAATTCAATCTTTGGGTATGATTAACTTAGATTAAATCATCAAAAGCATGTGACTGTCCTTGTGTATAGTAATCACTAATTAATAAAAAAAAATAAAAAAAAAAATTTATATATATATATCCTTTTATTTCTGTGTTTGTTTCTACATGACATGTGTATGGGAAATGATAGTACACTATGCCTTTGCTTACTTCATCAGCATCATTACACTTCAAACTGATTTAAAACATTTTGATATATGAGTAGGTTCATCTTGTGTGGAAACTACACTAAGAGCATGCCAAATATAATGAAAAAGGTAAATGTCTGTGGGAACCCCATTTTGAGGATCAAGCAAGTAAGTCTTATCCTGATGTGATCAAATCACTCACCCAAGCACACTATGTAAAACACTTTATAATCTTCTGTCTTTGCAAAAATCATATTCCCTCTGTTTTGTGTGAACAAAGACCTGGGTATATGATTAAAGAGTATGATCTTCATTGTCCCTCTGTTTTGTGTAAACAAAGAGCTGGGATAAATGCACCCCTGTTTTACGAAAGTAAAGACCTGGTGACTTTATGGGGATCATATCTCAGCTCTCAAAAGAATCCTTTATGATCAACTGTATATTATCTTAAAGGGCTTCAACATCAAAGCATTAATAATACTACGATTCTGTCTCAAGATAGAACTTATAACTTACTGTACATAGTCTCTAACTGTGAAAAAGTGATGATTTGACTCACCAACGGAGGACAAACTCTAATAAGAATTGAATGTGGAGCCACATGATAGTTAGTGATTAACAAACTTCAAAACATGATAAACAGCATGCCTAGTTGATACATTACTCATGTATGAATTTAAGTGGATCTATATACTTACAATTAGGTGTGCACCAGATCAAGTATCATTCAAATAATCAACATCAGTAGAAGCCTAGATTCATAGTATGATCCCTCTACATATATGCATGCTTGTATCGTTTGAGTCCTTTGTTTAATTTTCCTCTTAAATGATTACTTCTCAATTGGACTGTTATATGCCTTTCATGCTTATTTCCAACATAAATTTATGATGAATGAAACAGTTTAACATTAATCACAAATTTAGGGGGAGTATGTAATGCATGAAAATCAATAAAAAGCTATTAAATCATCTTTGAAGGAATTGGAACTTGAGCACTAACTTGGATACAGGATACAGGAAGCTTGCTTGTACTCAATTGTCATGCAAACAAAGTCAACAAGGTCCAACATCAAGAATCGATTCTATCACTTAATAGGAATCATACATTTAAAGTTTCAATGAAACTTTAATATCCGCAGAAGTTTCACTAAATATTTTGCATCCGCAGAAGTAACAGTGAAATTTCTGCATCAGCAGAATGAACAGTAAAAATATAACTTTTTGCATAATCATAGAACTAGTAAACTAACGGATGTGTAAATGACTTTGAAAGTATAATTCATGTTCATATAATGCTAAGCTATGAATAAGATGTACTCAACAGTAATGTTGCATTTAATTTTTAATTAAGGGGATGTTTTGGTTTCGCAGATGTTCTGTGGAAGCGGTGATACATCCTGAATAAATGAAGTTCACGGAAAGGGATAAAAGGGAAGTGGGCCCAACATAATAAATTAATGAAATTAATGTGTCTGCTTATAAATGAGGTTTTTAATTAAGGCATCCGCAGATGCTATGACATCCGCAGATGTTATGGTTCCGCAGATGTTCTGCGGAAGCGGTGATACATCCGGAATAAATGAAGTTCACGGAAAGGTATAAAAGGGAAGTGGGCCCAACATAATAAACTAATGAAATTAATGTGCTTGCTTATAAATGAGGTTGTTGAATTTAAGAATTCATTACTCACTTTTCAGAGCACTTTTCACTTTTTGACTTAGAAAAACGCACTCCCTTTTCCCTCTTCCATAAACATTCAAACCTACCAACTCAAAACCTCAAAACAAACACGTAATCTTGATCACAGACTATTGTTTTAAAGGTAAATCATGGCATAATCATCAATAATAAACTGTTTGATTCATGATTATCATTAACACTATTCATATTCATGTCCGCACCACCGATACTAACATAATCCACATTGTTGTTATGTACAGATGACGAATAGGTTTGCGAAAGAGCACAACGTGTGCACATTCCTAAATGCTGATGATCCTACATCAGAAGGATGTCGAGATATCATCAGATATCTTCGACGGTCCAGGCTTTTCTATGCCCTGATGGCAGAGCCTGTGATTTATCAAGATCATATTGTGGATTTCTGGAATTCAGCTCGAATAGAGCAAGATGGAGAAGAGGAGGTGATAGTTTTTGAAATCTGAACTGAAAGACTACGGATAGATGAATAAGTTATCAGAAGATCACTTGAACTGGGAGATCAAGAAGTGGGGCACCCAGACGTATTCGAAAACGAATACATAGAGAAGGTGTTCAATGTGATGGGTTACGATGGTGATTTTGAAAAGGGGGAAATAAAGAAGGGAAGACTATGCAAACCCTATGGATTTTTGTGCCATACTTATCTGAAGTGCATCTCTAATAGGAAGTCTAGGCTGGATAGATTTTCAAGGCACATCTCTTCAGGCATCATAGGAATCTTTGAGGGAAGAACTTACAACTATGCAAAGTACATCTTCAATTGTCTCTGTGACCAAGTAAAAGTGCAAAGGTCAGACAAGATGTACATGGTCCCAAGATTTCTACAACTAATCATCAATGCTGAACTTCCGAGGATTGCAAGGGAAGGAGATGTATTTATGCAAGCTCATCTGGGTAGATCTGTGATAAACAAGATAAGTGGGAAATATCAAGGGGAAGATATGCCCATGTTTGCACATGTAGTGGATGCACAAGCTAACATACCACATGAATTGGTATGGATAGATGTACAAGGAGAGACATCTGCTAATTCTGATCAAGCATCACATTAACCAAATCAAACACCCCCTCACCAACACCAATCACCAGCCAGCATAAACACTGAGCCCATCTCACCTATTCATCATTATGTATCCCCACAACAACTATCCACTTCCACTCAAACACCCAACCTATCTCTCCTATACTTCAAGAATTATCAGTGATTTCACTCTCATCATCATAAAACACTCAGCCAATCTCACCCTTCCAAACCATATCCCCTCTGCATCCGCACCCTGATACTCCTAAACAACAGTCATCTGAGAGTGCCAATACTGAGCCCTTACACATATCTCAGTCTCAGAACTCAGTTCATTCTGGTGAGACTGAGTTAATGTCTCAAGCTAGCACCATACAACTCTCAGTCTCCAACTCCCAAAACATTATCTTGATAGATCACACTGAACCAATATCTCCAGTTATTGATACTCAGCAACTGTCTCAACCTTAACTTGAAGACAATTTTGATGATCATACTGCTGGTCAACCAATAGAAGAAGAACAACAAGACAATTTTGTTGATGTTGTTGCTTATCATGAAGACGACCTGAGTGACAAAGACATCAGGGTGAGTAAGAGCTATTTGGTTGCTGAGTACAATAAATTGGTGCTCAAATTAAATAAAAGAAAACAAAGAATTCAAGAGCTGAAAGGGATCATCAAAGAGAATGATGAAGAACTAATAAAGCAAGAAGCTAGACTGAAAAGGCTTAGACATGATGCACAAAGTAACACTGAAGTGATTAATGCTCTGCTTCAACATGAACAAGAATTGCAAGAATGTGTAAAACATGAGAAGAATGAAAAAGAAAAGCTAATCTCTAAAGTGGAGCAAATCACTGATGATGTGTCTGCAAAAACTGAGCTGATAAAGCTGAAAGATCAAGAGATTAAGCTTTTAAAGATGAAGATTTGTGCATTGGAAGATACCCCATCTGTCAAACAAACACAACAATCTTCTGATGCTTCAAAGAAACTTATTTTGTATTCACGGAAGAGAAAATACTTGGGTGCTACTCAAAAGAAGGTGATCATTGTAGAAGTTTCTCCTGAGAAGCCACAACCCACATCTGCTGAACACACTCCTTCAGTAGAGTTATCTACTGTGAAGTTGAAATCCAATAATAATAGTGACAGTGATGATGAATGGAATGAGCTGACAAAGATGGACTCTCTAATAGATCAAGAAGGATCAAAGGCTGATGATCTTCTAATAACAAAAGATATTCTGGAAGAGAGGCCTTAGTCAACCATGTTTATGACACTCATAAACCATGGTTTCCCTTATGACATGGTTGAAAGGCTAAACATGACTGAGATGAAGCATCTGCTAAAAGAGTTTGAGCTTGCAAGATTTATGATTCCAAACTGTGACTATGAAGCATTCACTATCTTTCAATCAGTTCAGAAGATTAAGAAAGAGTTAGGCCATTGTGACATAGCTAAGCTGAGCAAGTACAATATGACTTGCTGGTTACAAGGTCATAACTACAAGTCACATAAGCTGAAGGGAAGAACAGTTAGTGAACTAAGGAGGATGATGGATCATGTCATGGCAGTTGAACTTGAAACTGGTGTTAGATTCAGAACTGAAGCTCTAAATCCATCCTATGAGCAACAAAGCAAACTACCTGCTAATCCTATAACTATTGAATCTAAAGACCAGCACAAAAGGAAAGATAAGCTGATAAGAGAGCCTAGGATAGTTATCCCTGGAAAGGTATGGCCTCTGGGCACAACAGTTAGAGAGATTACAGAGAAAAAATCTACATTGATAGAACTGTATGATCACATCATAACTCCCAGTTCTGTGGAAGAAAACAGGATTATGGCTTTGAAATATGATCCAGACTGGGATTGTGCGATCATCAAAAGACACATCTGGAAGAATCCAATACTTTCATGATGTGGAAGCATTACTGAGTCTTCTTGAGAGAGACATTAAAGATCTGCAAAGCTTACCCATTTCTAACTACCCAATCCATTCAAGGGGAAGAGACTTTTCTGTGGCTGTGAGTGGAATGAAGACAAAATTCATTGATGATGTGCTCAAACAAGCTAAGAGAGATGATGTTGAGCACAGAAAGAGAAATCGAGGAAAGAAAATAAGAACATCTGAATCCTCATCTCTTGTAGATGATGAAATGTTGAAGAGGGTTGGATGCAGCAATAGAAATACAGAGTCTATTAAAAGCTTCAAGGGAAATCAATATACTTCTCCCATAACAGAATGGGGTTATGTTAAGAGAACTAAAGAGCTAGTGCTACTAAGAAATACTGAAGGGAAGAAAGCTGAAAAGATAAGAATTTTTGACCTAGTAGAGATCAAAATGCTTCACCCGAGCTATACATCATATCTTCATGACAAATTCTTCCCAAGGCTAACTGATGAAGAAGCACAGCATGATCTATGCCTATATGTGCATATGATTCAAGTAATAGATAAACTGCATGCAAAGGCATATAAAAGAAGAAGACATGAAGCTGGACCGTTGAAAGGATCTACAATTGAAGAAGTCTCAGAACTGAGAATATCGCAGGAAGATGAGCTCAAAATTGTGCACAATGAAAGTGTAGTGGAAACACTCACCACTGAAGAAGACATTTTGGGCATAAGTTTTGAGACTCTGAAGAAGCTTAGCAAGATGAATATCATCTACAAGTATGATGATCAGAAGACTGCTGTGTCTTACTTCTATAACAAGATTATAGCCAGAATCTAAGAGCTTTCAGTTTTGAAGGATTGATTCAAGGATCTAAGCCTAAGGGGGAGTATTGTTAGATCTAGGAAGAATAGGTCTAGATTAATTTGTATAGGCTTAGAACTTTAATCAATACTTGTAATAAATAATTGTAACTAACTATCATTATGTATGCATTGAATGTATAGGTTAATGTAGGATCTTATATGCCCAAGACACATACAAGATTGATGTGGTTAGTACGTTATGATCCAAGTCAGGTCATACCCAATTACAAGCTATACAAACACGAACAAACATTTATTTATTGATAAGATAATACAATGAATGTTTGACACCTATTTAGAAAATTGGTTTTCTAAATATTGCGTTTATGATAGAACAACATTATATGGATAATTTGTTCATGAGATATTTATTTGTTTCATTATTTAAGTTGGTTAAATAATGACATATAAAAGAGTGTTATGTTATAAAATCAAACTAGGTTTTAATTTTATAATTTAGTTGATTGGAAGAGTGTAAAAATATAAAAGATGAAAATAGGTGGGAAACCCATTTTGGTTCAAAAGCTACGGCCTCCCAAAGGGCCTTGGGGAACCAACTTTGTCTTGTTTTCTTGCAAGACTTGAACCACTCCAACACTCTTCCATCAATTGATTCTTACACTCCTTTCTCTCTCACACACATGAAAGAGTTCTTCCTCTCCTCCTTCTCTCAAATTTTCGAATTTTCTTGGCTACTTTGAAGCTTGTTCTTGGCTGAAATTTCGGAATTGACAAGAGGGACAAGACTTGGTGTAATACTACCTAGAAAGTGGGTGTTTGGAGGGCTTGTGGGTATCATGGTTTGAGGTCCTCTACTTTGAAGGCTTGCTACTCAAAAGCATCATCATCCTCATCCATTTTCGACCCCTTTTGGTTGCTCAAAGGTAGTTTATGGCAGCCTCTATATGGCTGTCCATAATGCATGTTTTATGTTTACATATCTAGCCTTATTCACATATATGTTGGGTTTGTTGAACCTTAACAAACTAGTTTAACCATTTAAACCAAGAAAACGCAGCGGATTAAATCATTTATTTCATGCTTTATAATCTGAAATATAGAGTTCATTTCATGGCAACAACAAACCCAAGATTGTAAGGATCATTCATATGTGTATGGACTAGCTATCAAAGGAAGAAAACAACCAAAATAACATCAACAAACTACCTTCCAAAGGCTGCTGAAAGACATGAGATAGAGCTGCACAAAACCATGAGTTTTGATGAAGATAATGAAGTTCTTGAACAGCCAAGACACCAAGGAGAGGTGTCCTCAAGCATCCATACCCATAAGCCTTAAGCAAGCACCCATGTTCCAGCCGTGAACATCCAACAAGGATGTTAAACCCTTTGTTCCAGCCATAAGATCCTTCTTCCAAAAGAAAGATTTATGTTTTGTGACTCTTTTGCATATGAGAAATTGAGAGAGAGATCTGAAAATGGAGTGTGTGTTCTATGAAAAAAAAGTAAGCAAGACATCCAAATGAAACACCAAAAGGGGGCTGCCCTAAAGGGGCGGCCGAAACCTTAGTGGTTT
>BJCO01094694.1:658-10947 GCA_018326465.1 Flaveria floridana
ATTATGCTTCGATTATGCTATGTTTTGGAACTAAAACGAGTTTATGCAAAAACTATCCGGTTTATAACAAGAGTAGATGGGTTGATAAAAATAAAAAGGTGAATAAAGTACCTTAAGGGATGGTATAGTTCAATATTCACGAGAAAAAAAATGACATGGCACTATACTAGATGCGTAATGAATGGTCTGACACGTCACCCGGGTGATGGAAAGGCATGGCAAGAACTTGATGAAAGATATCCTGATTTTGCCAAAGGCCCAGGAACTTACATTTGGGTTTGGCTGCTAATGATTTTAATTCATTTGGTAATATGAGTCAAACTTATAGTATGTGGTTTATTCTGTTAACATATAACACACCACCGTGGTAATATATCAAAAAGTCTTTTTTCATGGTTACCATACTAATTTCCAGCCTCAAATCTCCTTGAAAGGATATTAATGTTTTCCTAAGGCCTTTAAGACATGAGTTGAAAACTTTATGGGGTGGAGTTCAAATGAGAGATGCATAAACCAAAATTGTATTCACGATGCATGTGGCTCTATCATGGACTATCAAGGATTACCCTACTCGTAACTATATGCTTGGATCCAGTGGTCAAGGTTATAAGGCATGCCTTAATTGTAATGTAGACATAACCTTGTGCCTATAACAAATAAATAGCTTTTATTGGTTATAGATGATTCTTGACTAAAAGCATAGTTTGAGAACTGATTTTTATTTAATGGAAAGAGAGAGACAAAAGATCCTCCTTGATTGTGTTCTAGGAAAAAATCCTACGCATGGAGGTATGAAAATGAAAGCATGATGCGACCGAGTTGAATTGGACCAAATGGAATATCTTTTTCAAGCTGTAATATTGGTTTTATATCATTTTAAACACAATCTTGATGTCATGCATGTAGAGAAAAATGTGTGTGAGTTTGTTTGGTACTTAGCTAATGACTGAAAAATCAAAAGATACACACAAAGCAAGTTAATACTTGCAAAATATTTCGTATTCGATATGCAAGCCAAATTCAACAGAGCTGATAAAATTGTATACGATGGTAAACCAAAGAGATAGTTTCATGTGTTTTCATCATAATGTCCACCAGTATCCAAAAAGAAAATTATTGCACTATGTGAGGATGATAGGAAATCATTACATTGGTTTGTACTAAATAACTGCAATGCAATTAAAGACTACAAATTAGTATTTGAATGTAAATTTCTTGGATGCAATATGAAAATAGAATTTTCCTCATGGTTTAAATATAATACTATTAATCTATGAAGAGGATGAAGCTATCAAAAACTCAAGAATTCAGACTCAAGAATTCAGCACTAGCTGCTAACTAGCAATTTCTGCCAAGTGCTGAATCAACCGCAAACAACATGTGTTGAATGACTGTCGATCAGCATATACCAAACAACTGCCGAGCTACCGAACTCTAATGTGCCAATTGTCTGTCTTGTCGTACATTCTGAACTTAGGATAGGTTATTCTTATTGTTTATATTTCATAGTATAAAACCCTCATACTTGTATAGTAGAGATAAGCTTTTGTTAAGCCACTTGTTTATCTGCTGAATATTACTCTTTGTACTCAGTTTTGATTAATCAAGTGAATACTTTGAAAAAATAACTCATGTACTTATATTTATTCAAAGTATTTGTGTTTGTTAGTAAGTTGTTAACTTAGATTCCGCATTTGTTAACTTTTGATCAAATAGAAAAGTCTTGTTAATTCATAATCCCAACCCAACAAGTGGTATAAGAGCTTGGGCTCTTAGTTTTCTTGAAGTCAAGTTTCAACAAATCACTTGTTTTTTTATCAACTATCAAACACCACAATCCTTCATACCTATTTATCTTTTCAAAATGACTATCGTAGCCATCTCAAGTAAGCATGGCTTGGAGAATGAAACTTAGACCAAACCCCCCATGTTCACACCAAATAACTATGATATTTGGAAAATCCAAATTGATTAATTTCTATGGAATCAAGATCTAAGAGATGTCTTGAAGCAAAAGTTTAAAAACTTTAGTTTCAATAGGGGAGAAACCATGACTACTACATATCTTAGATATGTCAAACTGCTAGACTCTCTAAATAAAGCTAGAGCGAATATGGAGAGTAGTGATGTTCTCAGAGAGTTCTTAAGGTCCCTAACTAAATCATGGATAGTTTACATTGTGTTCATCAGAAGAACTGAGAATCTGAAGAGTTTGACTCTTGAGGAGTCATATGGCACCCTGAGAGCTTATCAGATAGAAATAGATGCAGATGAAGAATTACTTGGCAGATCTTCAAAACCCTCAAAGTCATAAGCTCTTATGCTACCTATTCATGAATCTTTTCACTTCCAAGCCTACTAAATTCCTATGGTAAATCATCAAGTACCAATGATCACCAACCTTGAATCTCCAACTGCTGAATCTCAACCATCACCATCTTTCAGCAGATGGAATCAATAGACCTCACCATCCTTTTCACCAGCCTACTCTTCAAACTCAGCTTTTGTCACTGAACAAGCCAACTTCTTCAAACTCTTCTAAAAGATCTGAAATGCATCCATCTAGATGATCTTGAGGAGATGGACATCAACTATCAGATAGCCATGATCTCTTTCAAGGCTAAGCAGTTTCAACAGAGAACTGGAAGAAAGTTTCTAAGACAATGAAGATCAAGTTTTGGATTTGACAAGAGCAAGTAAAGTGTTTCAACTGCAACCAGCTAGGATACTTTGACAAAGAATGCAAAGCACCTAAGTCAAACATATCTCCCCTAAACTATCAAAGTTCCTTTACTTCTACTAGCTAGAGATATACAACAGTTGTAGCCTCAGGAGAAGAGGTTATTGACTGGAGCTTCCAAGTAGATGATGTCACTCCCATCAACAATGCACTGATGGCTGGAAGCTCAACCTGCTCACCTCAAGTAAATACTGAACCCTGTTGTACACCTGAATGTATTGATAAGGTAAACTTGTATAGAATCAAATTTAGATTCCATGAAGGATTTTGAATCAATAAATCTTCTTAAAATAGATTTTATGAAAAATGATCAAGCTCAAAAGGAAAAGATAATATAGCTAGAAAAGATTATTTTTCAACTTAAAAATGAACAAACTAACTTGGAGACCCGAATTAATGATCTCTTAAGCAAATTGAAATCAGCACAAAGTGATTTAGCTATAGCTAAAACATATGCTGATAAATACAGTGTTCAAACTGAAGAGTTTGAAAAATTCTTGTTTTACTGAAACTCACAAAAGTTATATCAAACCAAGGCAGATTTAGGGTATAATACCGTGGAACCTCTAATGACATACACTCCCACATATATCTCTAAGTACAATCTGGATGTAAAGAAGTAAGTATATGTTGAGGAGGGAAGAGGAGGGAAGAACTCAAGGCAAATGCAAAAAAGGATATGATTCAAAATATCAAGTTTGTAAAAAAAACTCATCTTCCACAAACAAGGAAATGTCTGCAAAGTTAAACTCCTCCATCAAAATGCTTTAACCATAGCACATCTACAACAAGAAGACTCAAAATAGAAGTTGCTGTACAGGAACCTCAAAATCTTCAAAAATAAGACCCCAACCGTATATTCAAATGTCTAATTCTGAAGTAGTAGAAATCCATAACAAGAGGTTTCCATAGAAGAAGATAGATCTAACCATCCATGCTGATCACAAGATAAACAAAATATGGGTGGAATGGAGGGAAATCAACTGATAAAATCTTTAGAAAAGAAAATAAGAGCTGAAGATTTCAATGATCATGAGCTGATTAGAAGAGGCAAGAAAGAAGATGAAGAAGGAGCTACAAGAGCTTAGAAGGAAGATTAAGTCAGCTAAGAAGGAGATAAAGATCACATGACTAATATGTGGGGAAGATAGTCATCTATTAAAAGATTGTCAATACAATCCCCTAGCACACTCCATCAAACATACCAACAAGCCTAGACACTCAAAGAAGTCTATAGCTTCCAAATAAACATCAAAAGGAAAGGATGGCATTCGTAAAGCTGTTCGAAACATAAATCATTGAAGTGTGAATTTCAAGATAAAGTCAGTACCTCTAAAGCGAATAAATCAACAGCTGCAAACTTGAAGAAGAAGACTTTTGGGAAACCTTCACCATCACCAAAAGCTTTCAGAAGTCATCGTAAGGAGGATGATGTCAAACATTAGCAAAAGTCAAAAGAAAAGCCTGGAAATCAAAGACGTCTTTCAAACCCTTAGAGGACCCAAAACATACCAATCTATCAGCATTTACCATTGAAAAACAACTGTTGAAAACCAGATTACCCAAGACTAAACAAGCTTGGGTCTCCATTCATCACTAACCAATTTGATTATGTGTAGTATCATCTGTAGACCAAAACAAACTTATGGATTGTGTATATTGGATACTGCCGGCACATGATAGGTGACAGATCATGCCTTTGGAAGTGATACAAAAGGAGGACACGTTACTGGCAGGGGATAGTCAATAATGGCAAATTATGCTTTGAAAATGGTGAACTATGTAAAATAATTAAATTATAATCTGCTAAGTGTGTCTCAGTCGTGTGTTAAAGAACACAACACTCTTTTCATAAAGCATGAGTGCATTGTCCTATCTCCTGGGTTTGAGATTTCAAATGACAAAATACTTTTAAGAGCTCCTAGGAAGGACAATATGTAGATGCTTAATATGCAGAATGTATCGACCGTATGGAAATGCATCATGTTTCATTTCTTAAGCTTTAATATATAAATCTTTCTTTTGGCTTAGAAGATTGGCACAGGTAAAGCTCAAAAACACGAACAAACTAATTCAGAATGGGTTAGTCATAGGGCTGCCGAACAAGGAGTTTGCTTGTGCTGACCACTATATTGCATGTCAAAAGGGAAAGAAACACAAATGATCTTCTTATAAGTCCTAAGAACTAAATTCAGTCATAACTCCTTTACATCTATTACATATGGACTTATTTAGGCTAACATTTGTAAAGATTTTGGGAAGAAAAACATATTTCTTGGTAATAATAGATGATTTTTACAATATTCACTTGGGTTTTCTTTTTAGAAACTAAAAATGAAATTGCTAAAATTTTTATATTAACCAAATTGATCAAAAGGTTAAAATAATTAAATGTGATCAGGGCATTAAATTCAATAACCACACCCTTGATTCCTTTTTTTAATACAAAGGTATTGTAAGGAAATATAGTGCTTCTAGAACCCTCAGCAAAACAGAGTTTCTAAAATAAGAAATAGGACACTTATTGAGACTGCAAGGACCATGCTGTCTGACTCCAAACTTCCTATAACATTCTGGGTTGAAGTAGTCAGCACTACGTGCTATGTTTAGAATAGGGTGTTGATAGTTAAGACACATGGAAAACCCCTTATGAATTATGGCATAAAAGGAGACCACTCATAGGGTTTCTAAGAGCTTTTGGATGTCCATGCACTCTTCTAAATACCAAAGATCATTTGTCCAAATTTGTTGAGATATCAGTAGATGGGTTCTTTATAAGATACTAATCATAAGCTAAGGCTTATAGAGTATATAAAAAAGTTGATCAAACTATTAAGAAATTTAAAAATGTCATAATGAATGAAAATTCCTCAAATAGTGTTGGAAATACCCCAAGTTGGATGTTTGATCTAAGTGGATTAACAAATGCATTTAACCATTTGACTGAGAATGTTTCAGGAGAATCACCCAACAGGTCAGCAGACATACAAGTCCCAAGTACTGAAAAATACAAGGTTCATCTACCATAGGGTCTCAGTTATAAGCTTGATCTACCATAGGGTCTCAGTTACATGTCATCTACTTATATAGTTTAGCCACATTCAGCAAAAGTAGATGCTAGTATCACAAACAATATGGGTCAACCATCACATGCTCATGGTGAATCATCAGGTGAGGAGTCTCATTATTATTGTGGTACTGGACAATCTATTAAAAAGGATCCAAGTGGGAAAAATGCCGAAAAAGGATTCATTTTGGCGGTTGAACCAATCAATTCATCTATCGAACTTCCTGAAACAAACTTCTCCAACTTGGATCTATCTCAATAACTCCAAGTAATCCGAAGACTAAGAATTCATACAGAGCACCCAGTTGAGAATGTCATTGGCAATGTTAATATTAGTTTCAAGACAAGAAGCAAGGTGATTGAAGCAAACATTTGTTTTTTTTCAAGCTTCTTTTCTCAATTAGAACTAAGGAAAATGGATGAGGTCTTAAGAGATAACAGCTAGGTAAAAGCTATGCAAGAGGAGCTTCTTTAGTTTACTAGACAGAAGGTTTGGAAACTATGCGAACTTCCTAAGGGGAAGGATGTAATAGGAACTAAATGGGTATTCCAAAATAAGAAGGATGACGAAGGCATTATTATCAAGAACAAAGCTAGACTTGTGGTACAAGGGTACACACAAGAAGACGAGATTGATTAAGATGAAGTCTTTGCTCGTGTGGTCAGCCTTGAAGCAATCAGAATTTTTCTAGCATTTGCTGCCATTAAGCCTTTAATCCGCTGCGTTTATCTTGTTTAAATGGTTAAACAACAATGCTATGGTGTAATTGATGAAGAAGTTTATGTCTGTCAACCTCCTGGTTTTGAAGATCCCAAGTATCCTGATCATGTATGCAATCTTAATAAAGCCCTTTATGGTCTTCATCAAGCTTTGACAAGATAGTATGAGACACTCTCTACCTTTCTCCTAAAAAAGGAATACACTAGGGATCTATAGATAAAACTTTTTTATCAAGAAAGTTGATCTGGTATATTTTGGTACAAGTATATATGGACGATATCATATTTGGGTCTATAAATGTGAACTTGTGCAAAACCTTTAAAAGTCTCATGAAGTCAAAGTTTCAGATAAGTTCAATGGGAAAACTTGTTCTTTCTAGGGATGCAAGTGAAACAAATCTATGATGGCATTTTCATAAATCATTCTAAGTATGTCCAAGGCATCTTAGTGAAATTTCAATCTATTGATGCTAAAGCTGCAAAAACCCTATGTATAAGACATGTTTATTAACTCCTAATCTTGAGGGGGGAAGTAGTTGATCAGCAGTAGTATAGAGCCATCATCAGATCTCTCATATACCTCACAACTAGCAGATCAAATATTATGTTTGCCACATGCTTGTGTTCAACATTTCAAGCTGCTCTAAAAGTGTCACATCTAATGTTTGCCAAGAGAATTTTGAAGTATCTTAACGGGGAACCTAACTTGAGATTATGGTACCCTAAGAGCACTGACTTCAATCCCTATGAATATACAGATAGTGACTATGGAGGATGTAACATCAACAAAAAGTCCACTTTAGAAGGATGTCAATTTCTAGGAAGAAGATTGGTCTTATGGAAATGCAAAAAGGAAACTTGTGTGTCTACATCAACTACTAAAGTAGAGTACATCGCTACATCTAGTTGTTCTGCTCAGGTGCTATTGATTCAAACTTAACTTAGAGACTATGGAGTAACATTCATGAACACTCCAATTCACATTAACAACAGTGCTATCTTAATTAAAAAGAATACTGTTCAGCACTTAAAGACAAAACACATTGATATCAGGTATCATTTCATTATAGATGATGCAGAAAAGAAAAACACTAATTTAATTAAGGTCCAAACAAATGAACAATATGTGGATCTTTTCATAAAGACATTTGATGAAACAAGATTTAAATATCTTGTATCTTCTATTGGGATGATAAACCTTGAACAATCAAATAATTTACACAATGATATCTCATAAAAATTTTAATTATGCTTTGTTGATAACTAAAACGGGTAAAATCGGGCATCTATCGAATATCACAAATGTAAGGCCCCGTTCCCGGGCACCTCACAGTTGGTCATTCATAGCACTAAACATACATATTATTATACATTTCATAAAACATTACAGCGGAAGTCATTGACAAAAACCATTCATTTTATTAATAATTACTGTTGTTATGCAATACAACATCATTAAACTACAAAAGACAACACTTTTTGATTGCATTATAAAACAACAATAATAATATGCGTGAATGGATGCCAGTCTTGACCTGCCAAGTAGCCTCCCTGCGTACCATCCTCAGCAACCATTACCTGCCAAGTGAAAATGCATAAAAATCAGTGTTGGTAAGTGAGTTCTAGTTTTTCTTTCTTTTATGTATTAAAATACTTCATACGTTTCATACGTTAAAATACAATTTTTCCTTAAAGATACTTTCTTTCCTTTCGCACATGATCATACATCATACATACAACAAAGAATAACTTTTTTCTTCATTCCTTACCACATGTATTCATTCGTTTCGTACTTTATCCTTATCGTTCGTTTCATACTTTAGCTTTATCGTTCATTTTGTACTTTATTATTCTCGTTCGTTTCGTACGTTTCTGTCACACCCCCTCTGAGAGCGGAAACACAAGGATGTAACGAGACGGGATCGTCATAACATATTGTAATCAATAGAGATGCAAATAGATATGTATAGAATGAATAACGAGTCATGACAACACCCGGCACAAGGGAGACTTGTGTCGTGTCTAGTCAATAACCACCACAACATAGCCATAAGTATTAACATTGTAATTGAATCACATAACCAAAAGTAATATCGTTGTGATGAAATTCCCACAACCTGGGAACAAGTATCCAAAAGTATAATAGTGTGTAATCAGACCAACAATGTCAAGTAATGTTTGTCAAGTATTGTGTAACCTCAAAAAATGCATCCTAGGGTCTCCACTAAGGCAGCACTCCTAGTATCTTCAATTAATTGTATCACCTGAAAAGATATGCTCAAAGTGGTCAACAAAATTATTAGTGAGCTCGCAGGTTTAATAGTAAATAAATTGACGTTGTGTAATAGTTTTGCGGAATATCGTTATTACACTTAAAAGTAAGCAAAATCACATGACACATGAGCCTCACAACCAAACCTATGACGTACACATAGAAATTTGTCAGAATATATTCACCCTAGGGCTCGTTCCTGGCCACTGTTGGCACCAACTAATATACCAACAAACGAGGGTGGGGGTGTCACCCTAGTAGTACTACCAATACCTATCCGTCGGTTCCAACACCGGAATTAAATGGCTATGAAGAAAGTACCACATAGCGAACTTGCTTTTATCGTGTGCGTGTGTTCAACCGTGGGGTTGGGTTAGGGTGGTTTGGATCTTTGGTTTGCGCATTGCATATACACGTACGTATCCTTTATGAGTTCTTATGGGTAGGGGCATGGTTGTATGTGTGGCTTTGTGTGTGTGAGTTGCGTGTGGACTGTGTGCGTGGGTGTGTATTTTTTAGTGTGGTTCTTCATGATTTGGATGTATGTATGTGTGTGTTGTTATGTGTGTATCTATGCATATATATAGTTTTTTCTTTGTGTGTGTGTGTTATGCATCTTAGTATGGGTATGTAATTATGAGCTGAAATTATATTATGGCATATGTTTATGATTGTGGGTGTGTATGAAAGTAACAGTTTATGGGTTTGGCATGCATATGCATGCAGGGAGATACATGTATATATGGGAAGTGGAGTTAATACCCGAGTAGTATATGAATGAAGGTTTTGTTTGTGTGTGAATATTTTAATCATGTGCACATGAAATTAGGTGGGTAATAATTCATATAGGTGGCAGCATGTGGAGTTAAGTTTGTGGATGACGGTTCGTATGTATATATTATATGTACATTAATGAGTGTATGCACGAATGTGGTCGTGCGTAAATAATACAATATAATATGCGTGGGTGTTAATTGTTGGAAAAGGTATGAGGTAGTAATAATAATAATAATAATAGTAACGGTCTGGAATATAGTACCTTTCTAAGTGATGATTAGGTCTTTAACTATCTGAATTGAATTAGTACTCGTGTGTATGTACATGCAAATAAAGCAACCAATTGACTGACACCGGAGCCGAGTCGTGAAATGCGAAACTGTACGATCACATTATTGATATTTAATATTAATTGAATATTAAATGAAACTCAGGTTAATTGGAAACTTTCTCTTTTGGTGTTTACGTTTTTGTTGTAACGCATTCAAGGTGAGTCTTCACGGCCCCTATTTTACTTTCTTTCCTTTTTGGGGGAGAAAACATGCAAACATATTTTATAAATGGTTTTTAGTATTATTGATATCGCCTGTTACGTTAGTGCAAACATACTTGAAAGTCCTTACATTCTCAAACCGTTAGTAATGTGTAGCGAGGTAATTCTGAGTAGTACTACTGGGTTTGACAAACCCCGCCCGGGCTAGTCGCGCTAGCTT
>BJCO01095196.1:0-10637 GCA_018326465.1 Flaveria floridana
GTTAAAATTATACAATCACATCCCTTGTTTTATAAAATTAAAACCATTTTAATTTTATATCACTAACACACATTATTATTTGCCATTGTTTAACTAATTTAAATAATGTACAAATAATCTTTTATGAACAAATTATCTATATAATGATGTTCATCTACAAAAGCAATAATTTAGAAAATCCAATTTTCTAAATTGGTGTCATTATTTATTTGTATGATCTTATCAACAAATAAATTACCTTTTGGTGTTTGTTTGGCTTGTTATTGGGCATGACCCGGATTGGATCATATCACACTAGCCACATCAATTTAATATGAATCTTGGTCAGAAGAATTCCTACAGCGATGGCACTGACCTGATGCTTGGCATAACCTATCCGTTCTAAGAATTCATTGTTGTTTGCGCCTCTCTGCTGTGCAATGGCACTGACCTGAGGCTTTGCATCTCTTTGAAAGCTCTTAGAACCAAAATCTTCTTACTCCTTGGACCGCTCAAAAATCTCCTGAGGAAGATTGATTACCATATACCCGTGGGACACACAAATACTTGTTGATCTAATTCACCTAATTAATCACTGATGTGTGTCAAAAATCTGTGTATGGATTTAAGTGGACAAGTATACTGACAATCGTCGTGGCTGCACTGCCTGATGTTCAAAATTAATGTGTGTTACATAACAGATCAAGCATGATTTCTAGTTAGCTCTTAAAAGTCTTAGATGAATGAGAAACTGTGATATGTAAATATGTTTGTTTCCATTTCAATATATCTATAAAAGTTCCAAGTAATTACGTTTATGCCTGTCTGATTCCATATGAATCTGTCTTAGAAATGAAGTTAATGCTAATAGGCTGTTCTACTCAGGGGGAGAATCATTTTAAAATGAATTGTTAAAGTGTTTTAAACCCTACCTTAACAAAATTGCAAAAACATGTTTATTTTCGTCACTTAGTTTAGTTTTCTAGTTTTTCAAGTTTTATGTATAGTATGTCAGTGTCGGACTGTGCTACGAGATTCATCTCTGTGAATGTCATAAAATAAACTTAACGTAAATCTTGAATCACTTGTTTCTGAAAAAGTAAAAGGATCACGTCTGAGGTGATCGGGTGGATAAATGGATCACGTCTGAGGTGATCGGGTGGATAAATGGATCACGTCTGAGGTGATCAAAGGTTCTTTAAGTTAAATTGTTCATGTCTGAGATGATCAAATGCTCAAAATGTTTTATCAACTGTTAAAAAAAGGGGCTAAGTGTCAAATGGTCATAAAGTCAAAATGCATAAGTATGAGCCATTCGCACGACTGGACCATGAGTATGGACCAGTCGTACGATTGGACCATAAGTATGAACCCAATCGCACGATTGGAGATGACCGAATGTGACAGTCGCACAAATGACCCTCAATCATACGATTGGAGGTGACCGACTGTGACGGTCGCACAAATGACCCTCAATCGCACGATTGGAGGTGACCGAATGGGCAAGTCGCATGAGTGAGCCTCAGTCGCACTAATCAATCATATGACTAGGTTCAATCGCAAGACTGTAGGAAACCCTAGTATAAATAGAGGAGGAGTCGGTCGCAGTTGTTCATTCACTCCAATCACCCTCTCAAACGCACGACCTAAACACACTCTGCCAAAATTTCGTTTGATCATTATAGACCATTGTTTGACATATTCTGACGATCTGTGCTGATACTACAGGTAATGCGCGATGATGTTCGACCTCAAAGATCAGTAATACACGTCCAAATGACCGAACTTAAGATCTAAATAGAACCGAGACTTAGTTTGGCAAATAAACCATTAAAACTAAGTATCTTGATCAAATAAAAGTTATTAGGAGTTTAGTCGGACATTTGCGAACCTAATGAGCCAAGCTACAACATCTAACATCATGTTTTTCTCAAAATTTGAATTTGAATGGACAAACAGTCTGTCATGCGAATGGACACCCTGATGAACTTCAATTGCACGACTGAGCTATGCGAATGGCTCAATCGCACGATTGAGATGGACGAATTGCTCAATCGCACGACTGAACCATGTGTATGAGTTCAGTCGCACAACTGAGGTAACCGCATGAGAGAACATAAGTCTAAGCCCAATCGCATGACTCAGTCGTATGTATGAGCTCGTTCGCGCGACTAGATCTCAGTCGCACAGTCTATTCACACGACTAGATCTCAGTCGCACAGTTCATTCGCACGACTGAACAAAATTTTTCAAGTTCATTGAATCAAATTTTTACTCATTGACACTTACTAACGTTTATTTACTTTGTGTCACAGATGGCGAGTCGGTGGACGATGAGCACAAAGCACAACATTTGTGCTCATCTTGATATGTCACTCGCAACGCAGCTGAGTTTGCTGGTATCATTACCTTTCTACAGCGATTGAGGATCTTACGTGTGATCTCGACACCGTGCACACCATATAGATCAGTTCAGTAGGCTTTCTAGGAAAGCGCTGTAGTTGACAGGTCCTCCGAGCCCTATCGTATCAGGAGCTCCATCTTTGGGGAGGCTATAGAGATCACAGAGGAGGATCTCAGGACTATCTTAGAGTTCAGGGATGATACTGATTGCCCCACACGACTGCATCCCCTTACTGTTCGAGGATGTTTCCTGAGGGCTAAGTTCTTGGGGGACATCAACACAGGTGTGCTCAACAAGAGCAACCTATGCCCCCAATTCAAGTACTTAGCCCACGTACTGTTGAGATGCATCGCCTCATGGAAGGGAGGCTTCGACGAGTTATCAGATGAAATGCAGAACGCCTACGTGGCATTGGTGCTGAATCACCCATTTAGCTTCTCGAGGATGATCTTCACCTATCTGGTGGAGAACATTAAGGCGAAGGGCAAAAAGAGCTTCTTCATGTACCCATGCTTTATGCAGATGATTATCGATCAGAAGCTCCCTTCGCTGCCCAAGGAGAAGGAGGACGCCGTGATCCTAGAGGTGATGGATGACACCACCCTCGGACGGATGAAGGTGTACCGGGGCAAGCAGGTGAAGGCCCCGGTAAAACGACTGTTCGGGCATCAGGCCCGGGAGGATTATATAGCACCAGCTAAGCAAAAGTGGCACCACGATGACAGCGATTCGAATACCGAGCAGATTGTGCTCCCAGGTGACGACTCAGATGATGATGACAGTGGTGATGGTGGAGATATCGGCCCCTCACAAACTCGGGCCATTGCTGATATTACATCTCCACCATCTACCCAAGGAGGTATAGAGACTGCTGGATTCCATCAGGAGTTTCAGCCTGATGAGGAGGAGGAGTCAGACGAAGAGCCTCTGGTACGAACGATAGGAAGCCGGGTCGTAGCCACTGAGAGAGGCGTAAGGGCGGTTGGTGGACACCAGGGTGAGTCTGGGGAGGCTACGTCTGATCCATCTTACTCCCCAGGCCAACCCAGCAGCCAAGGGGGAGCCTCCGTGTCAAAGGGGACACGGAAGAAGAGGATGGCTCAGCCCTATTACAAGAAGGGGAAGTGGCCGAGATCCACGTTGATTACCACCACCTCTGCTACTACAGCCACCACCTCTACCACTACAGCCACCACCACTACTGCCACACCACCCACTACTACTACCACACCTCCACCTTCCACAGCTACTCCCTATACTTCTCCATCCATTCATTCACCACCACCCATATTCACCACAGCCACCACTACCGCCACCAGCCACCAAGTCGGACCATCCTCACACCCCAGTTTCCCCACATGGTCTTCTCTTCCTCCCATTGGAGTGGAGGAACAGCTGTCAGCACTGAATCATATGGTGCTGAAGCTGTTGGCTGCTGATGAGGAGAAGACTACGCAGATACGTCGGCTTGAGGAGCTCAATGCTACCAAAGCCCAGCAGATCTCACAGCAAGCCCAGCAGATTGCCCAACTTCAAGAGCATAAGGAGGAATCAGCTAAGAAGTTGGAGGATTTAGAGGCTGCTAATAAGACGATCATGCTCAAACTCAAAAGATCTAAGGATGAGCCTCTTAAGATCGATGAAGGAGATGATGATGAGGATGATGGAGAAGATGATGAGAGTGATGATGATGATGAAGTCAGTGGTGAGGGAGAAACAAGAGGAAGGCGAGAAGATGATGATGAAGAAGAAGGCGATGCAGCTGCATCTGCCTTAGCTCCGGGCCAGGAAAGAAGAACAAAGCACAAGCAAGACCAAGGAGCATCATCTTCTACCCCACCCTCTTCCCCGACTGCAGAAGACCCTAATATGATTCAAGACAAAAGTAAAGCCTAGATGTCTATGTTTATAAAATTTTTGTACTTAAAATCATTTATTAATGTTATGTAATGTTTATATATTGTTATTTAGTGTTTGATTATCTTCATTACTTACCAACTATGATGTGTTTACATGTTTAATTCAAGCAGATCAAACATCTCAGCAAGATGAATATGATGTTGCTCCCCTACAGCAAATCAAGTCTCAATTAACAATGATACTTGATTTGTAAGGGATTGTCAGGAGGTCTGTGAGTTATACTCCTGAAGAAGGAGAAATAATTTATGACCTTACTAATGAGTAACTTGCTGAGATATTCCGGCTGAACCTGGATGAGATTGTCAAGGACGCTCCTACCTTTGATGTGGCTAGTGACGATGAGCTGAACGACGTGGATGAAATAAAGATTGAGGATGTCACAGCCCCGCACTATCCAGAGTACACTGACCGAGAGGGAAATATGGTTCCCAATTTAGGTAGTATTCTCGGCAGTGATATATTGGAGAAGCTGAATCAAAAGGAAAAGGAGACAGAGACATCAACAAGTGAAGCCCAAGCCTCGGACGCCGATGTGGACATCAGAAAGGCTGAATGGGCGGCTTGTTTTTCCGAGATCCGAGCCCAGCACGTTGCACCAAAGCCAAGTACCTACACCAAGCTCTACAAAGTGAAGAAACATCTCAAGGTGTCAGGGAAGATCATAGCATGGGCATACTTTGAGGATCTGAGTGTTTACGCAGTAAAGAGGGAACGGGAAGTAGAGTACTTTAGATTTCCATGTGATCTAAAGACTCTTCCCAGTTTTGAGCTCAACTAGCTGGCACGCCTAAAGCTGCTATATGCCGACCCGAAGAAGATGTCAGGCTGGTTTGAGGCTGCGTTGAAAAGAGAGTACCGCACCAGGTGGGTTAACTTCAGACCTCAACAACCGACGAGGTATATCACAAGGTCTAAAGTTAATCCCATTACTAGAAGGCCGACAGTTGTCTTGAAATGGCAACCTCCGCGCACGATGTCTCGTATACCTATGAGGGAGATGCCACAAGATTTTACACCCCATTTTAAATGGTGGTACTATGACTGGCGTACTGGAGAAGCCGTCATTGTGCTGGATAGAAAGGGGACTTTGGAGACAATAAGGGTGTTCGACCCAATATGGCTCACAAATTTGTCAGCAGCTGATGTATATACTTTGTACAAGTGGCCACTGTTTTTTGATACGCAGGATATCGTGCAAGCACTTCAGTTTCAACAAGTTATCCGTTTATGCTTTGCATTTGATATTCATGCTAGGGTTTCAAATGAAGAAAGATTCAAGAGATATGAAAAGTTTGCTAAGGAAGTCAAAGAATAGGTAGAACTAGGTCCAAGGGGGAGTTTGTGGGTACACATGTCCCTAGTTCTAGTTCTAGTGTGCTTAAATGTAAATGACTTTCATTTTGATTACATTGATGTAATGTTTTGATATATGTAATGAAAACTCTTTATTGAACAATTATTGGTTATTGAATGTCATATCTATTTATATTATTGTTTATTACATGCTTATATGAACATGTTATATGGGTTTACAGTTGTTAGTCATAGTTCTGTATCATTAAAGGTTCAGGAATGTGTTTAACCAAGGTTTATGATCCAGTCACATGACTAGACTATGCTAATAGGCCAGTCGCACGACTGAACCATGTGATTGAGCCAAACGCACGATTGAGTCATAAGACTGGCTCAATCGTATGAATGAATCAATCGTGTAGGTCAGTCGTCCGTGTGAGTGGATCGTATGACTCAGTCGCACGACTGAGCCATACTCATGGCTCAGTCGTACAAATGAAGACTGTAACCTATAAATACCACTTAATTCGTGGAAAACGGAACACTTCGAGAAATCACAACCCTAGCCGTCCCAGAACATCCAAGTCGTCCCTTCCAACTTCATAGAGTGTTCCTGATCATTGCTAATCAATTCTTAACGTTTTCTAATCGTTAGTTTTGCTCAGATTAACGTTCTCCCTGATTTGATCGCCAATCAACTAGGATTCTGCACTATTTGATCTGGTTTCACATAGATTCGGTTAGTACCAGTTCGTACTCGGTCCTAACAATCAGTTAGCTTATGAGCTAACCGGATGGCTTGTTGAATCATAGCAGGGTTGGAAGCTGTCTGATGAAACCAAATGTATAAAGAGAATAATCACAAAAACTCTTAGTCTAGCATCTTGAACAAGAACTTTGTAAGAACAAGATTCAAGATAAATTAGTTGGTTTCCCCATGGATCTTTGTATATCTCTCAATGATCAACAAACAATAACCATGGTGCGGAAACCCATGATTAGGTTGTATGATTTCAGTGTATGTTCGTGTGTTTGTGTGTATGTATGTTTGAATGCAAGAACAGATGAATAATATGTTTGTTTGATTGATATTCATTCAAAAGCTTACAAAGGATTAGGGTAGAGTGGTATTTATAGCCTACACACAAAAGCTATGTACAATTACTAATCTACCCTTATGTAAATGAAAATTAGATAAAATAAATCCTAAGTATCTAAGTCATCCACTGTGGAGAGACTTCTTCATCCGCTGTGTGAACATGTCTTCATCCGCTGTGTGAACATGTCATCCGCTGTGAGCTTTTGTTCATCCACTGTGGACATAGTTCATCCACTGTGGGTGTTGTTCATCTGCAGTGGGTGTTGTTCATCCGCAGTGGGTGTTGTTCATCCGTAGTGAATACTTGTTCAACCACTGTGGGTGTTGTCTTCATCCGCTGTGGCTTAACTCATCCACTGTGCGTGACTTAGCAAAATTTTCTTTTATCTACAAATCTGAAAAAGAAAATTTACAAGATTGTTGGTGATAATAATGAATGTTAATGATGTTAATATGTTTCTAATGTATGATTTGTATGTTGAAACACATTTTTGGTTTGTTTGATAATGACAAGCATCATACTTTCTTGCATTAATTCTTAATGCACTTTGTTGAGTCCAACAGTACTCCCCCTAAGTATGATGTTGTCATTAATTGATTCCTTGTTTTGTTTGTTAATTCCATGTGTGTTGGTTTTGATTTGTTTGACATAATGAGTCCAACAGTACTCCCCTTGTATATTTTTTTTGTTCTATGTAAATTATATTGATGTGTGTTACTTTTGTTTGTTATGCATGATTGATTGTTCATATGTATATTGATTGATTACAAGTGTATCACTTGTCTATGTTGATTAATTCATTGTTTATAAGATTGCACAAGTGTAATCTTGCCTGTATGATTGTTTGACTGGTTTGTCTACAATGTATGATTGGTTGTTTGATTGCCTGTCATTATAATTACATTTGAGTAAGTAAAGTGATTAATTTTGAATGTTTGTTTGTACATGATTTATTATTTATTTCAACACAAGTTTGAAATGATTGATTTTAGTTGTATGATTGCAAGTGTTAAATATCACAAGTAATGTTAATGATTGAGTGTTATAATGTATGTATTGATGTATGAATGTATGTTTGAATCAATGATATGTGTTTATATCAACAACACATGAATATGTGTTTGAATACATTGTATATGTTATAAAACATATGTATGCTTGTCTCGTTTGTTAATCATGCTTAACATCATGTGACATTATGATTGTTTGTTCATAAGAGCATAAAATCTCTTATATTCATGATTGAATGATTGTTTGACTATCACATGTACAGTAACATATGAATGCATGATAATATGATTGAATAATAAAACATGAATTATAGAGAAGGATATGTATTTGGTTGTTTGTTCTGCCAGTTATCATAAGAAACCTCAGGAGTGAGATGGTCCGGCTTCTTCTGTCTGCTTCTGAGCCTCTTCCATAGCCTTAATAGTATCATCAATGTCTTTCTCAATGGCTTGGTCAGCTTCAGCTTCCTTCATCTTATCTTTGAGTGTGGTCATCTTGTATGCATTTCTAGCATTGACTATGTTTTCCACAAAGTAGTCAACTGCACTCTTTTGATCATCATACTTGAAGTTTATCTTCAGATGCACCAACTGTTCAATGGTTGATTGATCAAGGCTTTGTACATCAATGTTGCTAACAAGTGTGGTTACAATATGATTACCCTTCAAAATCTCTAGGTTGTTGTTCTCAAAAATTCTAATTCCTGTAATCCCTTCTATGTGAGTCAAGGGTTGCTGATTTGTTTCAAGTCTGTGCTTTAATGCAACATTTACATACACAGTTCCCAGAATTCTCAACATGTGTATGAAATAGCAACAATCACCCTTACATAGCTCATCTTGTATTATTGGGAATGTCTTGGTTTTCATAAATGATACATATGATGGATGAAGCAGCTTGATCTCAACAGGATCAAATAATCTAATGTCAGCTGCCTCTTTTCCTTCAAGCTTTCTCTCCAGCACTACTTCAAAGTGTGTCTCATCATAATACCATTTGGTGATGGGATGCTGGTATTGGTTGCCATCTATTTTTTTCATGATCAGCCTCAAATCAGAAGGCCTAAGAGGGTAACCAACCCTCTCAAGAATATCAGGGTCAGTCTCAGTAGTAGATTCTTCCCTGACTCCCTTTTGTTTGCTTGTTGTTGCTTGTTCTTTTCTTAGTTTAGCTATGTGAAGCTTGTCTTCTCCATTAACTTTGGCTTTCATTTGAGGGTAGTTTCTGTTCATGTAAGCTCTCAAGATATAATAGAAGTCTACTCCCCTGGGATTATTTGAATGATTGACCATCGTTAACTGTATTAGGTCCAATCTGTCTTCATAGATCAGTGTTCCCAGTTGGGATATGTATGACAAGTACTGAACAAGTCCAGATACTCTTTTGATGAGCACAACATCAAAGACTTCATCATATTTCCATGCCACAATCTTTCTTTCATTGGCATCAGCTGTGAGATTTATTTTGTCATATAGCTTGAAAAAGTTTGTCTTCTCAGAGATCATCTCCCGAACCTCATTGCCTTCAGGCCATAGCCTATGAGGCGTGAATTGTCTTGGTTCTTCTATCCCATGAAGTTCAGGAGGAGCTTGATGATAAGTGGATAGAGAAGATGCAGGGTGTGGTTTGAAGACCTGAGGCTTAAGGGCATTTGCTAACATGTTCTTGTATATCTCCTTAGCCATTTCTTTCATTTGTGTTATTGTTCTTCCTGCATATGACCTGTATGGAACTCTTGTGTGACTCAACCAGCTTTTCACCTGGGAGTAGGTCATCTTCTCTATTTGAGTATCTTTTGGTAAGTTCTTCTTAAGTTCTTGTCTGTCTTTGATCTACTTGTACCTTCTGTATGTTTGCTCTTGTTCATTTTGCATGACTTCTTAAAAGTCTTTGACCAAATCTTTAACCTTAGACAGGTTAAGATGAATGAATGAATCATAAGGAAATCCTCTTATGGTCAGCTCTATTCCCATTAATGTTTCTAGATCATCAGTAAAGAGCTCTTGAATGTTTTGCATTATGTCCTGCTCATCCCTTTCTTCTTCTTCCTCATTAGAATCAGTGAGGATGATAATAGGAATTTGTTGTTCATCTGATTGATCTATCTCCCCCTCTTCTAGTATAAATGCTCTGGATGATGATTGAGGAGAATCTAACTTAATTGGTTCAGCCTTAACCTTTAGAAGTTTTAGAGGAGGTGAGCTTGGTTATTCTTGTTCACTCATTACTTGTTTTCCTTTGAGTGAGGAGGAGAGATATGTTCACTTCCTTTTCCTTTCATAGGTTCTGAAAGGAGGTTCAGATGATGAGGATTCTTGACCTTCTAATGATTCTTTGAAAGCTTCACCGAACTGTCTGATCAACTCTTTTTGCTTGTCTGATAGTGGCTCATAAGGAATATCACCAAATTCTTGAGGAAGTGGATCAGTAGTATGAAAATGTTGTCTCAAGATGGGTGAGTAGTGAATATTCTCAAAAGGGTTAGCCTCACTAAATAATTGATCCATTGTGTATGTTTCTTCAGGAATGATCAGTGTTTGGCTTGTTTGTTCAGCTTGAAGTTGGCTTGTTTCAGTTTCACTTGTCAACTTCTCATGACTACTCAGATCTTCATCAAGATCTGCAGAATATTCTTCCTCAATCTGCTGCATGTCATTAAATTCAAGCTCTCTGTTAAGTCTTTTGATTTCTTCAGATTGGGCTTCTATAATCTTCTTTAGCTCATCATTTTCTTGTTCTTTAGTAATTGCCTGATTTCCTGAAAAGATCTCAGATCTAGTTTGATCAATTAGATTAGAATTTGCAGCGGAATAGTATACGAATTAGATTAAATTCAAGCAAGAACACAAATGATATTTCAATGAAACAGTACGGTTATAGAGAGAGAAGATATTTCTGCAAAAAGGAATATTTCATTCAACACACGCTTC
>BJCO01097219.1:0-13585 GCA_018326465.1 Flaveria floridana
AGGTAGTGAGGTTATCTACCTGCTAGGAACAAGTATTCACGATGATACTCGAGATTTGAAGACGAAAATGCGAGAAACGGGTCGGTTTTGGTGTAGGCTAGAGAGAGAGAGTGAAGAAGATGAAGATGAAGTGGTGAAGATGGTGGAAAAAGAGTGAAAAATGGCTGGGAAGGGGTATTTATACCCATCCTAGTTTCGCAAAAATTTCAAGTTTAGTCCCCGCACTTTGCCCCCGGGTTCCCAAATTTTGTTTCGGTCGAAAACGTTATAATTTAGTCTTGTTTTATTGATGATAAAATGTTATTAAAGTTAAAAATGATTTTATTTGTGGTAATTATTTTATTATAAAAATGACGTGTTTAGTGTTAACGGGGCAAATTTTGGAGAGACGTCTTAAGATAACGACAAGTCAAGCAGCGATACCACACATATAAGGACAACTAAGTAAAACAATTATGGTATTCATGTAGTTGGTTCGTCAAAATAAGGAACGACTGTTAGCAAAGGTTAAGTAAAACACGTTAGATGACGGACCTTTGGTGACGGATGTCACATCCAAGTCGGGTTATACCCAATAACAAGCTTAGCAAACACCAATTAATATTTAATTGATGATATGATCATGCAATTAAATATTCACACCAATTTAGAAAATGGGTTTTCTAAATAAGTTGCATATGAGATGGAACAATTTATTAGGATATTTTGTTCAATAATATTATTTGAAGTGTTATTTAAATTAGTTGTATAACACCAAATAATAATGAGAGTATACTACTTATACAATTAAATGGTTAATTGATACAAGACTAGACATATGTGTGTGTGTTTAATTAAAAAGAAAAATCATTTTTTTTATGATGAGGTCGTCCACCATGCAGTGTGACAAGGGTTTTATTCCCTTAATTAACACACACACATGCATGCTTCCACTAAGTGATTCCCTAGATTAACACACACACATGCAATGTTGTCTACTCTCCACTAACTAAATAGATGCTTTCCCTTTTCTCATATTCAACACATGCAAACAAGCAAAGAAACTCTCTCATCCTCTCTCAAGAAGCTACGGTTTTAGCAGCTACAGCAGGAGGATTTTTGAGCTGGTTTTTGAGCTATTCTTAGTGTCTTCTTCCTAACAAGAAGGTGTTCTTGCAAAGGGCTTGGGGTATACAAGCTTGAGGACTTCTAATCCTTGAAGTCTTGGTCGATTTTTAGCATCATCCAACACCTTTTTCTATCAATTTTGCTGCTGCAGAAAGGTAGTAATTACAGCTCTATGTAGCTGTGATTTTATGTAGTTTTACACATGTTCATAGCTTGCTTATTCACACAAATGATCCTTTATTCTTTGGGTTTGTTTTATACATTAATATGGTCATCTAATGAACATATTTTTCAGCTTATAAATAAGTTTATAAAGTTGTAATTCCGTTGCGTTTTCAGAAAGTTTAAATGGTTAAACTATGATTTTATGTTCTAACAAATCCAACACCTGCAACCTAATCGAGACCACTTTCCAATCAATTTAGACCAAAATTTAAAAGTGGCTTTGCATCAAGAACACGGTCTGAAGCCACACTCGGGTTTAATTTGGTTTTCACCAATGATTACTCCTCGAACGAATTCAACTCTCCAGTCGCGACCGTTCTTCAAGTTCTATCATCGAAACCAAACACATCCAGGTAATTAAACATACATAACAACTCGAAATCATATGGGGAACAAAAGCACCATGGTTAATTCGGCTAATATGATCGAATTGATGTTCAATTGGATCCAAGAAGAATCTAGGGTTCTTGATTTGGGGGAAATTCACTGAGGATGTGTTTTAAGCATAAAAACCAAGCTTAAACCACGGGGCCTTGGCCATTGTTTGCTGGTTAAGTCATTGGCTCCCATAAGGTCCCGGGTTCGAACCCAGGCATCCTCATGCTTTATTTTTAAAGGCTTTTAGCCTAAATTTAGTTTTGGAAATTTTTTTCATAAATATAAAAATGCTTTTTATAAACTTTTCATATTTTTTTAAAACCCATCAAATATTTTCTGTATTTTCTTTTTAAGTTTAATTAAAAAATATTTTTCTTTTTTAAAACATTTTAACAAAGTGCGTTTTTGAATAATTTCTTATAAAATGAATTTTAAATAATAATTAATAATTTATTGTTGCTCTAAACGTTTTTTTACTTAATATTGTTTAAATCATGCTTATTTCAAATAATTACTCAAATATTATATTTAAACTTTAATATTTATTTCAATTCCACCTTCTTTATATTTAAATATATATAGAATATATATATATTTTTTTAAAAAAGAAGTGCTTATAAAAATGCCCAAATCCACTTAAAACCCTAGCACTCATTAATTCGCTAAATTAAATATCATTAAACTTAAACCTTGTAAGTATATATAAATTTAGGTATATTGTGAAGGATTGTGTCGGAGTGTTATTCAATATTTCTTATTAATTGTCATTCTATACTTATTTGATCATGTGAGTATTTCTGTACCCATTTTTCATATTTTTACACTTTGTGTTGAAACATGTTACTTATAATTATTGCACTTGTAAACTCGTTGATTCTTCTAAATTTAGAATACCATGATTCTTCTAAACTTGTATGTTGTGGTTAGTTAATCTTAGTAATTACCATGTATTAACGATTATATGTTCAATCATTAACTATTGCTAGCCTGGTGACATCATAGATCTATAAACATGGAAAAACTTAGCTAATCGTATAAACTTATAAACGTGGAAAAACTTGAAAACTGTCAAGGTTTGATTGTGCATCTGTTCATTACATCCGTCATTACTTTGTTCACTAGTTTATAATATGAATTGCCATCTTTTATATACTTATGTATTAAAAACTATGGAAATCTCACCAACACTATGTTGACATTTTATTTTAACATATTTCAGGAAATGCACAGGTATGATAGCAATCTTTGAAGCTTATACACTCCTAGGAATGAACCTATATAAATAAATGGATGGACTTTCTTATTATGCATTGTTGTTTTACTTATTTGAGATTTATGTTTGAAATGTTACATTTGAAACTTATAATTAATATTATTGGGTTTAATATTAGCGTTATGTGGCTGTGAACGATCTTAACCCTCACATCTCGACGTTTCCACTGTCAAGGTTGGGGTGTGACAACTCCATGTAAGGTTTCCCATCAGATTCTGCATAAGATGCATATGTGTTAGATGTGAATCATTGTTTATCAATTACATTGATGAAATCGAGTTGATTATTTCATTTTGACTTTTAAGTGGTCAAAATTAAGCAATCAAAGGGTACTGTTACATATGAATTTTGACCTAATCTTGATTTTGCAATGTATGATTTTGTTATCATGTTTTAAATGTTATTTTGATGTTTATTTTCTGATTCAACTTCAATTTTTATTTCAAACATAAGTTTTGAGGTCACATTTTCAATTTTAAAGATCCCCTATTCATCCGAAGGATAATTAGGGTTTCGAAAATCAAATGTTTGTGTTGATTTTCAAGATCCTATGGATCATTTAGCTTGAAAATATTCATCAATCCTTAGTTTGTGGATGTTTTGTGATTCTTTCAGTTCTAGGGTTCCGAATTTTGAAATGAGTTCATCGACTGTATCTGAGAATCACCTTGTTTTCGATACTACGATGGTATAGAATCGAAATGTAGGCACTATTAGGTTCGATGAAAACTGAATCTTTTGATGATGGTGATGAATCTTAATGATGTACGAAGAACAGTAGGAGAGGTGTTCTTCGCTCGTCGTACTATAGAGTCTCTCAAATTTGAAAAGTATTAAATGAACCATGATGATCTATTTATATAGTCCTTTTAATGATCTTTCAAATCTTACAAGTGTTAAAAACAAATGCGGTCGACTACTGTAGTAAATGCGAGTGGTGAAAAACAAATGCGGTCGACTATTGTAGTAAATGTGGAAGAGTAAAACAATCAACATTTGTTTACTGTAGCAAATACTGAAGAGTAAATTCTGTCAGCATTTGTTTACTGTAGCAAATGTGGAAGGTTTAAGTTTAGACTTTCTAACACTGTAGCAAATGCGGATGCTTTAAGTTTACATACGTCTTTGCACTGTAACAAATGCGGATGGTTTAAGTTTACATACGTCTTTGCACTGTAGCAAATGCGGATGTTTTACTTAGTCAACATTTGTACACTGTAGTTAATGCTGAAGAACACTTGTCTTCCTGAATTTACTTCAACAAATGCAGAAGAACAACCAAGTTGTCCTCATTTCTTGAAATTCATACATAATGACAGAAGAGTGTGAGCACACTTCTAAAATATAAATATATAACAAAGTTCAAGTATAGAATTTCAGCCATATTAGAGAAATGCGTCTGAGAAAACAAATGCGGATGAACAAATTTTTGTCCGCATTGGTTTTCATACTTGAAAAATGTTAATATTTGTGGTGAGACTAATGCGGTTGAGTTAACTTATCCGCATTACTTTCACTTGTGTTTTTCATCTCCAAACTACTCCAAGGCCTGTTAGAGCTCTCTTCATAGCACTCTAAGGTTCAGCAGGGTTCACTTGTGTTTTTCATCTCCAAACTATTACCCGCATTGGTTATTTGAATGGGTTACCTTCACCCGCATTAACCAATGCACTTACCTGCATTAAGTTTTGAGATTGTCAACACTTAACGTTTCTGTTGTTGATGTTTTTGGTTGATCTTGCTTTGATGCTTGAACTTTATGAAGATGAGTCTTTTGCTTGTTTATTATGAACTTTTGTCTGTTTCTTGAGTTGTTAATTCTTGCTTGGATTGACTTGTTTATCAGAGATGATACAAGTTTCCCAGTGTTGACTGATCTTGGACTTTTGTGCTTTAAAATGTTTGCAAGAAACTGAGATAATATGATATAACTTCTGTACCAACATAGTTAGATTTTCTGATTTTTTGAAGTTGTATTTGATATATCTTTTGAAAACATCTGTACTTTGATAATCAAAATTTTAATTACTCCCCCTAAAGTTTATATCTATATGAGATAGAAACTTTAAAGAGCTGAAAATTTTGAAAAGAAAATCTTTTTGTGATTTTTGTACAAGAAGTTAAGATATACTTTTATTTGGGATCATATCAATCTTACCTTTCACAAGTGTAAGCAATTGTTAGTAAAACAGACTATGTTTATCCTCTTAAACTCATTCTTGGTTACTATTTTGATGCAAATGCTCTTATCATGTTTTGAATTAATTGGTTATTCAACATGTACTTCACACTCAAAAGCATGTTAAGGTTAACCATCTGCATGCAATGTATGGTAGAACTTTTAACATCTTACTTGACCAGGTTACTTAAAATGTGAAATCTCATTTTACTTGATCCTTATTAGGATTCTTTTATTTTTGATCCTTTTATCACTTTTGATTCATATTGGGATTCTTTTCACTTCACTTTGGAAGGTGATCTCTTAGGATTCTTTTGTTTCATTCATTTGGAATGATTTTTATTCTGTTTGTTTCATCTAAGTTGGATGTGTTCCTCATTAGGAATCTTGATGGATCATGACATCAGCACTATGTGCTTGTTTCTCTAGGTCTTTGCTCAGCAAAACAGAACAGACACTGATGTTAGTAAAAGAGATTCATTTGATATCATTACCTGGTGTGTTTAGGTTACTACACACATACATTTGGATAAGCTAATACTTACACAAACTATGAGATGAGAGCTTCACAGTTGAATATAAGCTTTAGTTTATCACTGCATGTATCTTCTTTTCCAAGTTGAGCCTACCCGCATATCAGATAAGTCATGTCAGTCATTCAAGATTTATAAGTAAGCATAGTAAATGATATAACGACTGTAATTATATCATTTCCCAATGTATAAGTCATACACTTCTTATTTTTAATTTCTTTTTGTATTTTACAAAATATTTGAATGTTTTTGTTGATTTTAAATTTTACTCAAGGTTAATCATGCCAATTCATTGAACTAAGAATTTAAATCTGGTTGGATCAAATACCTTAGTAAATAAATCAGCCAATTGATTATCAGTGTGAACCGGTATCAATTTGATTAACCCTTTTTTAGCACAATCTCTCAAAAAGGGATATCTAATTTCAATGTGTTTAGTTTTTTAGTGTTGAACTACATTATTTGTTATGAACATAGTTGTTGTGTTGTCAATGTGAATTGGGGTGTGCAATAAGTTAAAATCATAATCAAGCATCTGGTTTTGAATCCAGAGGAATTGAGAACAACATGCTGATGCTGCTATGTACTCAGCTTCAGTTGTTGCAACAGATACGTTTGTCTGCTTCTTGTACTGCCAGGAGACCAGTCTGGGACCAAGAAATTGACACCCCCCAGAAGTGGATTTTCTGTTGAAATTGCATCCCCTATAATCACTATTTGTGTATGCATAGAAATTGAAGTCTCTCTCCATTGGATACCATAATCTAAGAGCAGGCTTGCCCTTAAGATATCTGAATATCCTCTTGACTGCATTTACATGTGATTCCATAGGATCTGCTTGATATCTGGCACACACACAAACACCAAACATAATGTCAGGCCTACTGGCTGTTAGATACATAAGTGAGCCTATCATGGAATGATAGTGAGTCTGATCCACTGATTTGCCTTCAGGATCTAGACCAATGTTCACTTTAATGTTAACAGGAGTTCTGATGGACTGACAATCAACAAACATGAACTTCTTCAACATTGTTTCCACATATTTTGATTGATTAATGAAGATTTTGTCTGCTATTTGTTGGACTTGTACTCCTAGAAAGAATGTGAGTTCCCCCATAGCATTCATTTGAAATTTTGAATGCATGAGTTCTTTAATCTCTTTTTAGAGAACCTTGTTTGTTGAGCCAAAAATGATATCATCCACATATATCTGAACCAGCAACATGTCTTTTCCTTTTCCTTTTCTGAAGAGAGTCTGATCAATCTTTCTTCTTTCATACCCATTTTCAAGAAGAAAGGATGATAGAGTCTCGTACCATTTCCTTGGAGCTTGATGAAGACCATACAAGGCTTTGTCAAGCTTATACACCCTGTGTGGAAAATCTGGGTCTTAAAATCCAGGAGGTTGACACACATAGACTTCTTTAGCAATCTTTCCTTATAGAAAAGCACATTTTACATCGATTTGATAAACAGTGAATTTCATGAATGCAGAATATGCTAGAAAGAGTCTTATTGCTTCTAGTCTGGCTACAGGAGCAAACACCTCATCATAATCAATTCCTTCTTCTTGTGTATACCCCTGAGCCACTAGTCTTGCTTTATTTCTAATGATGATTCCCCTATCATCAGTTTTGTTCCTATATAGCCACCTGCTACCGATAGGGTATTATCCTTCAGGAAGATCTACCAGTTGCCATACTTCTTGTTTCTTGAATTACAATAACTCTTCTAGCATTGCCTCAATCCAACTATTGTCTTGAAGAGCCTCTTTGATATTTTTGGGTACTGTTTGACAAAGAAAGCAGGAGAACAAACAGATGTTTACTATGCTTGATTTACTTCTTGTCACCCGTTCATTAAGTTCACCAATGATGCTATCTACTGGATGATTCTTGTGTATTCTGGTGGTTGGAATTGAGTCACCAGCAATGGTTACATCAAGATTGGAGACATTCAGATCATCTTGGTGCTAGGCAACTTTATCTTGTACTATAGGGGAGTTGTGAAAATAATCAAAGACTGTTTCAGTTCTTGCTTCAGCATCAGCAGCATTTTGATTACTTCCATCATTTGAAGTTCTTTCAGTTTCAACTGGTGGTGCAACATGATCTTGATTTCTGACTTCAGTGGATGGTTCTTCTAAAAGAGATGGTTGTATGCTAGGACCATCTTCAGTTGAAACACTTTGATTTTGAACAGATTGTCTGACAGGATCAGCTTGCAGTCACACATCTTCATTAAGCTGCTCAGTAGAAGTTAGAGGAATCATTGGAAAGTCATTCCTTCTTTCTACAATTGATGAAGATTCAGCTTATTATAGGCTTCCTACATCAGACAAGTGATATTGATCTAATGATTTTGTAAAGGAGTCAATATCAAACAACCAGTCAGGACCATTTGTAGATTTGGGAAAAGAATATTCCTTGAATTGAACATTTGTTGATTCATCAATTATGTTTAATCTTAGATTAAACACTCTATAAGCCTTTGAGACAGAAGAATAACCTACAAAGAATCCTTCATCAGATTTAGATGAAAACTTTCCCAAAAGGTCTCGGGTGTTTTGAAAGGATCTCAGCATCTAGTTTGATTAATTAGATTGGATTTGCAGCGGAATTGTACACGAATTAGAACAAACTAAAGCAAGAACACACACGATATATCAATGAAACAGTATGGTTATAGAGAGAATTTCTGCCAAAAGATATATATTCATTCAACACACGCTTCGGCATGGTTACAATTAGGTCATCTCTCCTTTTATAGGAAAGATGACGTCAGCTGATGTCACTTGACAGTGACATCTAACCGTTATTACAACAAACTACTGAAAGAGACTAAACTATTGAAGATGTCTAACAGCTGACATCTTCTTACAAAAGACTAAGTGTAAACTATTACAACTACTGAAAAGAAACTACTAAAACTACGACGTCTGAAGAACATGCTCTTCAGACGTTTTACAAAGTATTGAAACATAAACTAAAACTACTGATAAGAAACTACTGAAAGGAAAACCATCACAACAACTTAAGAATACTTCTTCAGCTGTTGTGACAACCTTTGAAGTCTTTAGTACTTGAACCTCAGACTTGAACTTTGAACTTCAGCTGTTGTCATCAGCTGATGTCTTCAGCTGATGTCTTCAGTTGTTATCTTCAGTCTTTGTACTTCTGCTGATGTCTTCAGACTTTGTACATCAGCTGATGTCTTCAGTTGTTGTACATCAGCTGATGTCTTCAGTTGTTGTACTTCGGCTGATGTCTTCAGACTTTGTACATCAACTGATATCTTCAGTCTTTGTACTTCAGCTGATGAAGTCTTCAGTTGTTGTCATTATCAGTTGATAAAGTCTTCGGCAGTTGTTATGATGTCTGTGGGACTTAAAGGTTTTTCTGATCTGGCTCATTGGTTCTTTTAGTCCAACAAACTCCCCCTGAACCAATGCAGCCAAAACCTTTAAGTTTATTTGATGTCCTACTAATTTGGCAGAAAGATTGGTCTTTGTCTTCTAGATCAGCTCAGAAATGACCCATATCAGCATAGGCCTGGGAAGAGGCTTCAAAAAGTATGATCATCACAGGATGGATGGGAACTCTATCTTGGGGAACTGGACACTGAGCTGTTACCCCATCCATGAAGCCTACTTCCCAACTATGAGTCTATAAGACTCTCTTGTGTAGGCATCAAGGAAGACTATTTGTTCCTCCATGGTAAGCTCTTCTGTTTCTCCCTCAATGAGTGACTCCGGCCCATAATACTCAGAAAGGTATTTGACCTGTTTCCTATTTTTGAGCTCCATAGTTGTTATTACTCTGTAAGCAAATTCATCAGGGTGATTACCCTCTAGGAACAACTGGAGCTCATTCTTCCTGACTTCCTCAAGCCTCTTATACACTAGCCCAACATCTTTTGTGGGGGCATATTAGCTTTGTAGGCTTTCTTGAAGTCATCAAGGATCTCCCAGGGTGATATTACAATGGCCAGTATGATCACTTCATCTACGATCTTCTTTACCTGGCCCTTGTATCTCTGTGGAATATCTTTCTTCTGAATCATATGAGACACTTTGGGATCAGGCCAAATCCTCACTCTCTCTTTTTGATATTGAAATGTTTGCCTAAGAGTGTATAGTCTCTGAGCATGTTTCTTCATGTTTATAATTGATGAAGTTGTAGCATATGTTTTGTTAACCCTTTTCAACAATTCCTCATTATATTGTTTGTGAAGCTCTTCTTCTTCTAGCTTCACTTTAACAATTTGTCTTTGTACCTCAGGAGTAATTGTTGAAGGGTGACTTTTGGCCTTCGGCAGTGGAATAACAACTGAAATTGGCAGCCTGTCCTCATCATCATCATCATCATCATCTTCTTCTTCTAGCCTCAACACCCTTCTCTTCCTCTTCTGGGGTGGATCATCGGCTATTAGTTTTGTGGGTAAGGGAGTTGGTTTTATGGGTTTTGATGTGGATTGTTTTGGTGTGGGAGATTGGGCAGGCTATTCTAGCAATTTAGATGTGAGTGAGGTTTTGGTTTGCTTGGCTAGTTTAGTCCTGTTCCTAGCACCAGCTTCACTTAGGACTTCTATGATCAGCCCCTTAGTGAATACCTCAGACGAACAGATCTTGGTGGTTATTTCCAAGATGCTGTCCCTGGACCAGGATTTGACTTTCAGGACTGATCTCCCTAGATACTTCGAAATGAATCTGGCCATAGCTTCTAATCTCTCCTTTTCTTGTTCACTATGACCAGACCATCGGCTTTCAATCTCTTGAACTTCTAACCTCCTTATTTCAGTATCTAGCTTAGCAGTGTCAAAGCCTTACCTAAACAGCTGATCAATGATTTGATACATTAACCTGCTATGTTGGGCATCAGCTTCCTTGACAAGGACTACTAGCTCATTTTTCTTCTCCTTTTCTCCACCCTTCTTCTTTTTATATGTGATATGAAAGTCTTTTTCACTTTCAGTCACCTTCTTCGTTTCTTTTCCCTTCTCACCCTCCTCCTCTTTCTCAGTCTCCTCTACCATCTCCCTCTCAAATTCCACCTCCTTCTCTACTTCTTTCTCTTTCTCTTTCTCCTCCTCCACTCTCTTCCTCTTGATTGCTTTCACTGACTGAGTCTCCCCTTTTTTAGTTCCATTGGTTGCAGGGGTTTGACTGTCAGAAAGCTTCTTTTGCCACAGCATCATCGACCAGGGTTTTAGTATTTGAGGCAAGCCTCTTATCAAGGGTTTTATTCACTATGTCAGTGATGATGGGTGTGATGAGAGGTAGGGAATTTTGAAAGATAGCAACCATTTACTCAGGGGGGTTCTGTCCCTGAGAAATAGTGCTAGAAGCAGAGGCTGGTGGCTGAGTTTTTGGGAGTGGCTCTGTGTTTAGGAGACCTTGAGGTGAAGGTGCCATCTGTGTGTTTATGGTGGCAGATGGACTTGATTCTTGAGTCATTTTGGCAAGTAGCTCTTTGAGTCTACTCACCTCATCCTCAAGAATAGTATTATGGGCTAAGACATCGTAAAAGAAGCCCAGGTTATCATCAGTATTATCTGAATCACCTGACCTCCTGATTGTATCAGGATGAACATGTACTAAGTGTGGCTCAGTAATCACATGTGCCCCTTTGTCTTGGAACTGGGGACTTCCTGCTTCAGGAGGAGATCCTTCATTGGCAGTTGCCTCTGGTGAGGACTTAGAGATGATACCAACTTCATCCTGTTCATGTGCTGAAGCAGGGGAAGTGGCAGCCTCACTAGATGTTCTGATCTCCTCTTCCACACTCGGAGATATAACATGGTAATCTCTGTGTTGTGGGTTCTCATCAACACTTAGATCCTCCCTCTTATTGGTTGGGGTTTTCCCAATTGTGATAGGCACCTGGGGAGAGGGTGGAGTGTTGAGATGAGTCAGCACTTCTACTATAATAAATGTTGGGCTTTGAGGGGCGGTTGCAGTGGGAGATAGGGTTGAAGCAGTTTGCACCTGGGAAGATTGGTGATCTTCAATGGAAACCTTCTCAAGTGAGAAAGGTTCCAGATATGTGGCTGCCCCGGAAGTGGTTGCATTAGGATCCTGTTGAGAGGATGCCTAAGTGGTTGTGGCTGGTGGAGTCCTTGTAACTACTGGGGGATTAATACTAGTAGCTACTTCCTGCCTTTGTGTTGCAGGGGCATCCTCAGGGGACTCAACTCCCTGTGTAGCCTTTTTGGACTTTTTGTGTTTGGGTTTGGTGGGGACTTTGGATTTGGAGGTGGAGGCTGTGGGTTCCTGCTGCTTGGGTTTTAGCAGCTTGGCAGCCTGTTTGAGTGTTTGGTCTGAGTTGTGCCTGGAGTATACTTCAGGCAATACAGCCATAGCAGGGACTCCAAGGCCAACAAGTCCCTTAGCTTTTAGCTGGTTTTCAATAATGGCCATAATGAACCGTGGATATAATATCTATCGGTTAGCAAGAGGTTTCACAGCCATATCTTTAAGTTCCAAAAAGATTATTTCAGAAAAATTTAAACTTTGTTGCTCAAGGATAGAAAATAATACCTGCTGCCACCTAGATGACATTTGATCCCATGAAGAAGTTTTACGGGATAAGCAGACATTGACCATGTGAAAGATCAATCGTTCAGCATCATGGAAGTGCTTCTTGAGGATGGTAGAGGCACGTTGGTCACCTTGGTATCCATGGTGGGCAAAGGATATATTAGTTGTGCCCTTTGGATACTCAGTGGTGAAGGTCGCATCATTCAAATTTAGGGTTTGGCGAATGATTGCAGGAGTGATAACCACCTTTTGGTTGTTGATGAACGACTGGAGAGAGACCTCGGTTTCATTCTCACCAGTTGTAAGGGTGACGTTCGTCCAAAACTGGTTTAGGGATTCGGCATAGATTGTAGGATTGAGTAGAAAGGCCGTTTTGGTCCAGAAGGTGGATTTAGTAAGGTAGGGAACACAGTTGTGACGAGGTTTGATCTGCATGGTCGCCATTAATGTGAGAGAGAAGATTCAGAGTTTTTGAACGTTAGGTTATGTGAGAATGAAAAACTATGAAGTTAGGGTTAGGTATTTATAGGGTATGGTTATGAAACAACTGAAAGAAAATGACTGAAGATTTTGGTGTTAGTCATCAGTTGTTTGAAACGACTGATGATATGGTTTTAACCTTTAGAGGTTGTAAACGACTCAAAGCTTGGTGTTAGTCATCAGTAGTTGAAACTACTGAAGACATGGTTTTTGCTTTCAGAGGTTGCAAACGACTGAAGACTTGATGTTAATCATTAGTAGTTGAGAACTATTGAAGATATGGTTTTCATCTTCAGACGTTGTAAACAACTGAAGACTTGGTGTTAGTCATCAGTAGTTGTAAACTATTGAACACATGGTTTTGGCTTCAGTTGTTGTAAACAACTGAGGACTTGGTTTTAGTCATCAGTAGTTGTAAACTACTGAAGACATGGTTTTGTCCTTCAGTTGTTTTGATATGAAACAGCAGAAGTTGGAATCAGCTGAACAGTAAATTTACTCATCAGCTGTTGTCGTCAATTCATGTGTTTCATTCTGACCTCAACATTTACTCATCAGACTTTGTCTGGGTTTCAGATGTTTCATTGGCCATCAGCTCTTTTGAATATTTATTCTTCAGCTCTTGTGAACAGATGTTCATAAGATCTGATGAAATAAATTATTCTTCAGAACTTGTGAACAAATATTGTCTTCAGTACTTATGTGTAAGATTACACATCAGTACTTATGGACAAAATTTGTTCTTCAGTACTTATTTATGAAAACTAGGCATCAGTAGTTATAACTACATCAGTAGTTGTAACTACATTAGTTGTTTTCAACAAATAATGTACTTCAGTACTTTGAAGTATATTAGTCTTCAGTAGTTA
>BJCO01099125.1:0-10199 GCA_018326465.1 Flaveria floridana
TCTAGTTTATTTTCAGTATTGAACATTTTGTTTAAACATGGCTATTGTAACAGTATTGTAATGGATTTACAACTTTTGCACACGCTTCCGCATTATCGTAAACTCAGTTTATGTTCATTGAATGAAGTCAAATGTATGTTTTAAATTCATATAGTGTCGTTCGATATGACTGTGTCTGAGATCCTGGTATGTCACACGCCTAACGGTAAAACCCCGTTCGTGGAAATTGAGGGTGTGACAGGCAAGTGGGAGATTGTAGGATTCTATGTGCCCAAGACACTTAGAATATTGATGTGGTTAGAACGTTATGATCCATGTCGGGTTATACCCAATAACAAACTTAGCAAACACCAATTAATATTTAATTGATTATATGATCATGCAATTAAATATTTACACAAAATTTAGAAAATGGGTTTTCTAAATAAGTTGCATATGAGATGAAACAAATTATAAGGATAATTTGTTGATGAGTTTATTGTTATTTTTGTCATTTAAAAAGGGTTTAAATAACACTAATAACATATGAGTGTACTTTAATTAAATTGTTTAATTAAAGAAGACATATGTCACAATTTTAAATAAGTCTAGTAGATGACTTATTAATGTGTGACAAAGACTAGTTTTAATATTGTGTGTGTTCAAGTTTTAAGTGGGAAACCTTGTGTTTTAAAAATATTGGCCGCCCCCCTTAATTGTTATTGGACCTTTGTTGCCTTGAAAACAAACAAGTTTAACTAGCCTTGCACTCCTCTCTTTCCATCATTCATTACATGCAAAAATCACAAAAAACTCTCTCTTCTCCTCTCTCTTGTTTACGGAAATAACAGCTGAACAAGAAGGGTTTTTGGAGTTGTTTTTGGTGCTATTCATCCTAACAAGAAGGTGTTTGCAAACAATCTTGGGGTATACAAGCTTGAGGGTTCCTCCTCTTGGAAACTTGGTCGATTTCATCTTCCCATTTCATCAATTTTGCTGCTGGAAGTTCACGGTTTTGAAGGCCTTTTGGCAGCTTTCCTTTTGGAGTATTGGTGCGCAAATCCAAGCAACTATGATGCTTACTTAGAGGCTTGTGGGAGTGAACACTTGTGGACTTCTAACCTTGAAGTTTTGGCCATATTTTCAGCCTCATTATAGCCTTCTTTTGGTCGTATTTGACAGCATCCAGAAAGGTAGTGTCTTGGTATGATTATGTCATGTTTTGTATGTTCTTATCATATTGTATGCTATTTTATCCACATAATAAAGATCCTTATGTTAAGGGTTTGTTGTTTTACACATTAGAAAGATAATTTTCGGAAACTTTAACATGTTTTAAAGTAGAACATTCCGCTACGTTTCATATGTTTAAATGGTTAAACAAGCTGAAAATGGTGTAACAAACCCCTACAGAAGATGACTATGATTGGAGTGTCAAATCTGATCCTAAGGAGGATACAGATGAAGTAGCTCTAATGGCACAATCTGATCAACCCAAGGTTGACACTTCGTCCTCAAACTCTAAAACCTCATCTCCAAAACTTCCTAAAATACCATCTGAAGTGAGAGAAGAGAAAAACTTTGCACTAAATCATGCTTCGGACATGTTGAATACTATCGAAGCTATTCATATAAAATCTGTAAGAAATTGAAACAAGAAGAGTCAATGCATAACAAATTAAAATCTAACCATAAAATAGCAGATCAAAAGATCATTTCTCTTCAAACATCATGGAACAAAACGATAAAGGAATTAGAAATTGTGTCAAAACAATTGGAAGAGATGACCAAAAATCTTGAACAGGAGAAGATAGCACATGCTGCTACTCAAATAGATCTTGCTAAAGTTAAAAGTTCAAAAATGATAGTTGAAAAACTAGTGAGTGAAAGAAAAGATAAACAGAAAGCAGGTTTAGGATTCATTCATGAACCTATGCCTGAATCAATAACAAACACTATACCAGAGAACTTTAATACACATGATCATTCTCCTGAGAATATGGCTAAACTCAAAGCCTTTGAGAACAGAAACAAGAATTCTCAATGTGAAGAGGAAAAAGATAATGTAAAAGTTTTTGTTGAAAATGATCAATAAAAGATCAAAAATGGTCATCCAATCAAGATAAAATTTTATGAACCTAAACAGACAAATCAGAACACTTCTGATCAAATTCATTCTGTATTGGAAAAAATGAAAGTTAAAAGCAAATATAAAGCTAAACATCAGGAAGGAACATCAGAAGATTCAAACTCTGTTAAGTTAAAACAAAAAGATAATGAAAAAGAATCTTCACCTGAAGATGTTCAATCTAAAAGTAAACCAAGTTCTTCTAAAACAAAGAATCAAAGAAGAAGAAAGAAATCATCTAAAACAAAAACTGAACAAAACAAAAGTTCAGAAAATCTGATCAAACCAACAAATCAGGCAACTAAACTCAAACCTATAAAATTTGTGTCAACTGGTTTGTTAAATATGAACTCTCTTCCACAAAACAAGATATTCCTATGAACAAATCTCACTCTGATCTGAAAACGGGTTTAGATTCTAAGATATCCGTTGTTACAAAAAGATTTGTTCCTAAGGAATTAAAGAAGGAAGTTCATGAAGAAAAGATGAAAAGTAACTTGTCACAAAATCAAAAATTGACAACTCAAAAACAACAATTTAACTTTTTGATGCCAAAATATAAAAATGAATCAAATATAGCGTCAACTTCAAAAGTTAACAAGCAGTTCTTTAAATCTCCACAAAGGTACTGTGAAATATGTGATATGAAAAATCACAATACTGTTAAGTGCTATTTCAATAAGAACTGTCACATATGTGATATGAGAAATCATTCTACAACAGATTGTTATTTTAGCAAATACTGTACTTATTGTGATAAGAAAACTCATAATACTGACAATTGTTATTTTAGAAAGAGCTCACCTAATAGAGGATTTGCCAATTCAAACTTGAGCAAAGGTTATGTTAATCCTCAGTATATGAGAAATCAAACTGATGGATTTCAACAATTAACTAACCACCCTTCTTTAGGTCTAAGATCTTTTCAAAAGAACAATTATGTGAGGCCAAAACAAATGGTGAAAGAACATTTCATAACAAGATCTGTAAGAATGACTAATAAAAATGTTGGTCATCAATACTTTTCAAAAATTGATCACTCAGATATGTAAGGCCCCGTTCCCGGGATGCTTACAGCTGGTCAACCATCGCACATAAAACATATAATTGCATTAACATAAATAAAACATGCAGCGAAAACATTTAAATCAATCATTTCATTTCCTTTCATAAACACTTTTGCAAAATAATATAACATTCATTACAAAACATTATATGTTCGCATTACAATGCAAAAGCGTTAAACAAAAGAATGCCATCCAAAAAGAGCTGAGTAGTCGTCCCGTGCCATCCTCAGCAACATACCTGCCAACTGGAAATACATCAAAAGTCAGCATGCATTCATTCATTACGTTCCTATTTCCATTATCTTCCACTTTACGTTATATAATACTTTCAATACATTCATTAACATTCAACGTAAAGCCACAGAAAGATAAACATACATAATAATAAGTAACATACAAGCAACGTACAACATCAATCACACAGGGCAACATCGCACACCCACAACATACATCATACATAGCATACAATGTGCACGAGCACACGACATCAACATCATCCAACTCATGCGCATCATATCAACAACCATACGACATCACCCATCATCGTGCGTCATCCCATATCGTTCGTACCCGTCACATCATCAACCACCCCAAGGTCTGAGCCTACGTCTGCACTTTCCCGAAAGTCAGACAATACAATGGTTATTCGGGCGTATGGACCCTATTCGGTCATATGGTCCTCCATGCGTATGAGGACACCTGGGCTAATGGACCTCCAGTCGCATAGCCTCCAATCGCATACTTCCCATACGAATGAACCTCAGTCGCATGACATCTGGGCGTATGGACCTTAGTCGCATGACCTTCATGAGAATGGCCTTCAGTCGCACACCTGTCGTGCGAATGAACCTCAATCGCACGACTAATGGGCGCATGGACTCCAGTCGCATGACCTTTATCCATATTTCATTCAGTCGCATAACATTCATTTGCATCTCATTCAGTCACATTGCTTTCATGCGAATGAACCTCAGTCACACTCCATTCGTGCATATGGACGCATTCACATGCCATTCGGTCGCATGGACCTCCATTCGGTCGCTTAGCCCTTGCTGATGCAGAATGCAGTTCACCCCGAACTGCAGCCATCCCTTTCGACCTCCAAACCCTTCCACACCTCGTTTGAGCTCAAATTAACCCTTCTAAACCTTAGGGAAGCATACCACGACATCATTCAAGCACAACCAAGCCCGAAATCAAGCCCCAAACGAATCATACACATACACATACATACATAAACGGATTTTCACCCAAATACCCGAAAATAGTTTTCAGATGTGTTCCAGCCCCAAAATCATTTAAAAACATGTAAAAGAGGGGTCCTAGAACTCACATGAACGATCCCATCGACTAGAGCTTCGATTTGACCCACTACACTTCGATTTCCATGCTCGAATCCTCCCGAACCAAGCTTTTCTCCTCTTTTTCTCTCTTCTCTTCTCCCTTGGCTGAGTTTGGCAAGAATGGGGAGGTGTGGGATACCCTCCCCCTTTTATACTCCCACTCATCCAAGTTTCTCTCGTTGGCTTCAAAGAAAATTTCCAGGTGTTACAAGTCCACCCCCTTAAACGGGTTTCGTCCCCGAAACCTGTTGTTCCTTAAACCATTGCAGGCAATACTGTCTCATCTCTTTTCCAGTATCCCACCTGGAATTCAATTGCTCTACGTCGTTTATCAACATACGACTTCTTGTCTATCTTTGGCTACTTCAATTAGGGCTTGATCCTTTCGAGCTTCTCACTCATAGCCCCAATCGCCTTAATACTTCCCATACGACATTTGGTGCTCGTCCTTCACTTGTAAATGAGTAAGGAATTTACACTTGTATTTCACAATATCACGCTTCATACCTGGCCACCAATAATCCTTACTTGAGTCTCGGTACATCTGACTGTTGGGATATTAGTATATCCACATGCCTTACATCGACCAAGTAGGCAATACGTCCACGCCTCGTTGATTGCTAGCCCATTCATCTTATGGTGTACGCCTATCCACCCAAGTCTGTCCCGAACGGTCTAGCAGGAACAAACGCTTTCTCAAATCTATCACGCAATCCTCTAGGGCATCAGGTAACCTAGTGAATTCATTAATAGCAATCTCTACATCGAAGGGATCATCGATGTTCCTTCTCCTAACATGCAACTTACAATAGAAAGCAGTAGGAACGAAACTACTACTAGCATCGCATTCAAGGCATAAGTGCATAAACTTAAATTACTAGAAACGTACCTGACGTCAAGTTGAAGTCCAATCTAGCCTCCTCTTGGTCATGGCAAAAGCTCTAGCCTTTACCCTCTGTTCCCCTTCCTCGTATCGGAGCTTCCTGCCTTCGACTTTTTACAATCCCTGCTAAGATGTCCAGTCTCACCGCAGTCGTAGCACTTAGCCACGCGGCAATCACTCGCATTATGGCCTTCCTTCCCACACTGAAAACAGACGTTCAGTCCCCACTTGCACTTCCCCTCATGACCTCTACCATACTTCCTGCATACCTCTCCTCTTCTTTCTATTCTCTTTCGATCATCGTCCCTCAACGTCGTACCTTCAGACATAAATCCACCATTATTGTCTCGCCTTTCTTTCCTCTTCTTAACATAGGCTCGCTCCTCCGCTTCGTCCGTTACCGCCATCGCCTCCCGCTCGTCATACAACCTTCCCGCTAGATCAACTGCCGACCTGAACGTGCTTGGTCCTACGGATATCTGCCAACAAGTCCTGAATATACCTCTTGATCTTCCGCAAAAGGGGTGTCACCTGATCCGGCACCAGCCGTGCCATTTCGTTGAATTTTGTGGTATATTGCTCATGTGTAATTGTCCCCGCCTGCAACTGCCGGAATTCCTTTCAACTTTCTCCATCTCACGGTGACGACAGAACTCCTCAATCACCAGCCTTTTCAGCTCTGACCATCTCATCCTTCCGATAGCCCGTCTACCCTCAACTTGGACTATGTTGTCCCACCAGCACAAGGCTGAGTCCACGAAAGACTGGGCAGCAAACTTTACCTTTTGGTCTTCTTGGCACTCGCTGATGGTTAGAACAACTTCCATTTCCCTCACCCATCGGTGAGTAGCAGCAGTGCCATTGCCATCAAAAGTTAGGGGCTTGCATCGTTGAAACGCCCCATAGTTACAGCCTCTTGCCACCTCCTGCACATGCTCTTCTTCCTCTCCCTCGTCCTCGGAGAGAACCATTTCAGTCTCGGGCCGTCTCCTTTCTCCCGAAGGTCTACCCCCTTCCTGTCTCTCCCCATCTCTAACAGCCTTTATCACTTCGGTCACCACAGACGGTAAGATCGTCTGCATGGCCTGATGCACTTCTTCCGCAACCGCCTCCCTCATCGAGGCTCTCAGGTTGGCACTCTCATCACCACCCTCCGGATGAGGGGTCTCAGGTTCTTCATGAACCACTTTCTCCACTCTGGGTCTTCTTCTTGTGACCCGCGGCTCAACACCATGTCCACCACAAGCTCCACCGCGTGAAGACTTCGATGATCTACCACCGGCCATTCTGTAACACACACTAAAAGATTCAAACACCAACACGGTCATTCAAGGGAATAGCTCAGTGCATGTCAAGTACACTAAGTCCCTAATTACAGTGGCCACTTGTGATAGGCCACTTACTTTACTCTTCATACCCCGAGCATTACCTGTCCTGACTACATCAGTATCTGAATCTACCAGCAAAATATAAACCACATAACATGCGCACATAATACCGGTTAACATTAAAAAAATACCAGATGGCACACAGTTACTCAGATTGGTATCCCTTCCCTTTCCGTCACATTCTCAGTTTAAGTTAAGGTTTATTTTGAAAATGTACCCGTTTCACTCAAACTTTAGCTCTGATACCAACTTGTAAGGCCCCGTTCCCGGGACGCTTACAGCTGGTCAACGATTGCATATAAAACATATAATTGCATTAACTTAAATAAAACATGCAGCGGAAACTTTTAATCAATCATTTCATTTCCTTTGATAAACACTTTTGCAAAATAATGCAACATTCATTACAAAACATTGTTTGTTCGCATTATAATGCAAAAGCGTTAAACAAAAGAATGCCATCGAAAAAGAGTTGAGTAGTCGTCCCGTGCCATCCTCAGCAACAAACCTGCCAACTGGAAACACATCAAAAGTCAGCTTTGCTGAGTGAGTTCTAGTTTTAAATAAAACATACTTTTCTTTTGTTAAAATCGTTATTACTTTCTTTCAAATCATACTATACCTTCGTACATGATCACACATCATTCGTACACATAGATAATATCGTTATAATCTTTCATTACGTTCGTTAACTTTCGTTCATTCACTGACATCATTATTATTCATTTCTCATCTAGATCCCGTCAAGCTTTACCCTCCTCGTGGCACACAACCACGATTACTGAGGTCGAATGACAAGGATCCCGCTTCGTTCTTTACTATGATATTTTCTTAACGTTCAATTCATATATTCGTTCATTACATACATATCGCACTTTTCTCATACATCAACTCACACAATACTCCCGACTCATGTCCGAAGACTAGTACAGTGCCGGGGCGTGTAACAAACCCCCGACTCATGTCCGCAAACTGACACAGTATCGGAGCACAAAATTCGTTTCTCATTCATCTCATCTTACTCTCACGCACTACTCCCGACTCATGTCCGATGTCTAATAATTTGTCAGGGCCTGTACACAAACCCCTGACTCATGTCCGAAGACTGACATAGTACCGGAGCACGCGATTCGTTTCTCATTCATTTCATCTCATTCTCACGCACTACTCCCGACTCATGTCCGAAGACTAATACTGTGCCAGGGCCTGTACATAAACCCCCGACTCATGTCCGAAGACTGACATAGTACCGGAGCACGTGATTCGTTTCTCATTCATCTCATCTCATTCTCATGCACTACTCCCGACTCATGTCCGAATACTAATACTGTGCCGGGGCCAGTACACAAACCCCCCGACTCATGTCCGAAGACTGACACAGTACCGGAGCATGCGATCCTCTATCCATTTGACTAGATCCTGTCTCATGCAATACCCTCGACTCATGTCCGAAGACTGATACTATGTTGCGGCCTGTACACAAACCCCGACTCATGTTCGAAGACTGACACAGTACCAGAGTACGTGACAAGGACAACTTTCGACTCTGTTGCGACACAGAGTCGCTCACCTCACACATATGCTTGCAAGCCTTTCATTCATTCATTCATTCATTAGTGCATGCATTCATTCATTACGTTCCTCTTTCCATTATCTTCCACTTTACATTATATAATACTTTCATTACATTAATTAACATTCAACGTAAAGCCATAGAAAGATAAACATACATAATAATAAGGAACATGCAAGCAACGTACAACATCAATCAAACAGGGCAACATCGCACACCCACAACATACGTCATACATAGCATACAACGTGCACGAGCACACGACATCAACATGATCCAACTCACGCGCATCACATCAACAGCCATACGGCATCACCCATCATCATGTGTCATCCCATATCGTTCGTACCCGTCACATTATCAACCACCCCAAAGGTCCGAACCTACGTCTGCACTTTCCCAAAAGTCAGACAATACTATGGTCATTCGGGCCTATGGACCCTATTCGATCGTATGGTCCTCCATGCGTATGAGGACACCTGGGCGAATGGACCTCCAGTCGCATAGCCGCTAATCCTATACTTCCCATACGAATGAACCTCAGTCTCATGACATCCGGGCGTATGGACCTTAGTCACATTACCTTCATGCAAATGGCCTTCAGTCGCACACCTGTTGTGCGTATGAACCTCAATCACACGACTCACGGGCGCATGGACTCCCGTCGCATGACCTTCATCCGCATTTCATTCAATTGCATACCATTCATCCGCATCTCATTCAGTCGCATTGCTTTCATGCGAATGAACCTTAGTTGCACTCCATTCGTTCGTATGGACCCTGTCGCATGCCATTCGGTCGCATGGACCTCCATTCGGTTGCATAGCCTTAGCTAATGCGGAATGCAGTTCACCCCGAACTGCAGCCATCCCTTTTGACCTCCAAACCCCTCCAAACCTCTTTTGAGCTCAAAATAACCCTTCTAAACCTTAGGGAAGCATATCACGACATCATTCAAGCACAACCAAGCCTGAAATTAAGCCCCAAACGAATCATACACATACACATACATACATAGACGGGTTTTCACCCAAATACCTGAAAATAGTTTATCAGATGTTTTCCAGCCCCAAAATCATTCAAAAACGTGTAAAAGAGGGGTCCTAGAACTCACATGAACGATCCCGTCGAGTAGAGCTACGATTTGACCCGCTACACTTCGATTTCCATGCTCGAATCCACCTGAACCAAGCTTTTCTCCTCTTTTTCTCTCTTCTTTTCTCCCTTAGCTGAGTTTGGTAGGAATGGGGAGGGTGTGGGCTGCCCTCCCCCTTATATACTCCCACTCATCCAAGTTTCTCTCATTGGCGTGTTTGGTCCCTGAACTTTGGACTTTATTTCTTTTCTTCTTCCGTCGGCTTTAAAGAAAATTTCCGGGTGTTACAAAATAGTATGAATGTTCACAAAAAATGATGCACAACAATTTCATAACAAGATTGGCAAATTCATTAAGAATAAACCTGATTTAAATAATCTTCATTTCAAATAATTTACCATTATTGACACATATGGAAAACCCAAGACCATCTCAGCCTGGGTAGATATCTCAACTTAGTTTTCTTGTTGTGAAGGTACGCCCGAGAAGACCACTCAATACATGGTATGTGGATAGCGGGTGTAGCCGGCACATTACAAGCAATCCTGCCTTGTTACAAGACTTTAAGTTAAAGGATGGAACGCATGTCGCCTTTGGTGGCGATGCTGGTGGCAAACTAACAGGAGAAGGAATAGTATCAGATGGGATAATAAGCTTCGACAAAGTCAACTTTTGTTCACAGTTGAACTTTAATCTTTTAAGTGTATCCCAAATATGTGATAAATCATACTCTGTTCTATTT
>BJCO01101457.1:0-13017 GCA_018326465.1 Flaveria floridana
AATATATATATATATATATATATATATATATATATTATATAAATATATATATTTAAATAACTATTACAAATTACTTAAAAAAATATAAAAAAATTTAATGTTAAAATCCCACGTTAACCCTCCCCTACCCAATTCCTTCAACATCTACTACATATCAATATTCTTGTACTACGAGCGGCAAATATGTATGTCCTTTGTTTTTAAGGTGGTGAGTTCAAAACTCTTTTAACCATGATGATAGATTTAGTTTAGTGTAAAGTAGGTATATATAAGGGTCGTTAAAAAGAAAAAAAAACTATATTCTTGAATTCGTGTTTCTTGATGCCTTCAGCATTGGCACTTATCTTTATGCTCAACAAAGAACCAAGCGTTGTTAAATATCAAGAAAATCAGAATCAAAGAACATCCATGAACAAGATTTTCCCTGAGAATCAAAAGAATCAATTAAAAAAGGAGAATAAACAGAAAAAATAAAAAGATAAAAGGACCTTGATTAACTAACAAACCCCCACCCCCCAACCCCCAATTAATACAAGATTAAATTGGTTAAATTAATACTCAGGCAATAGCTGAGGAATCTTGCTTTCATGTTCAGCACTCCTCTTCTGTTATCATAACCATATACAAACCACCATAAACTCAGCATCAAGCTCAAAAACTCGCTTCCCAATCCGATTGCGGCAACCTCCACTACTGCTAACCCAGTACTCTTCATTGGACGCAATGGACCAAGCACGTAATATTAAAAAACTAAGGATCAAACCGTAATATCACCTTTCCACAGGGACTGTCATTTAACTAAGTCTGGGACTGTCATTCACTAAGTCTGATCATTTATATAAAAATGGGTCAGTTTGACGCCCCAACGCTTTTCTGCTCATTTCCTAAACTTTTCAAAGTCATTACTACAGTACCAATACAATTTGGGCAGCTTTCGGCCTGTTTTGACCCATCTCTTTTAGCTATTTTTTTAATTTGGCACGTAAATCGTTTGAGATACACATTTAACCCAGATCGAATCCCGCATAACAAGAAAAAGGTATAGTCAAATCACCAATATGCATGCTTACTTGAGAACACTGATGAAATGCATTCTGTTGGTGTCAATGTGGCGACTCCAGGTTTGAAGTGTCGGTCTCATGAACCCAAATTTGACCTCGCCTTCTACGATATCTCAAATTATCAACTCTTCAATCTGCTTAACCCTGGTTTTTTCATCACTGTACTCTCTCCAAAAACTTTCCTAATTTTAGTTGCTTCATCCCATTTCATGTTTGATGAGTACAAATTTGAGAGCAATGAGTGGTATGCAAAATTACCTGATTCCATTTTAGACAAATTCTTCCCTACATTTTCCCCAACCTCCATGTTCATACTGAATCTACAAGCACTCAATAGAGCTCCCCAAACAGCAGCACTGTTTAATGGGGCACATTCACTATACTTCTGATAAATCCCAATTTTGATCACATCATACGCATCTTCCAAACTATTGGCCCGTCCTAACATGTCTATAATGCAAGTCCAGTGCTCTAGACTTGGTTGAATCTTGTACTTTGTAATCATTAGGTCAAAGAATTTACATCCATCTTCAATCAAACCACAATGGCTGCAAGAGGATAGCAAAGATGTGAATGTAATGGCATCAGGTGCATACCCATTGACCTCCATCTGACTGAAAAGTTTACCAGACTCACTCCCTTGCCCATTCATCCCATATCCTGCAATCATTATGTTCCAAGAGCTTTGATCTCTCTTGAAATCAGTTTGCATAAACAAGTCTCTAGCCTTCTCTAAATTGCCAATTTTCGCTAATGAATCAATCAAACTATTCATAACTTGTGTCTCAGAAGCTAGACCATATTTCAAGATATATGCATGAAACAACTCAAGATAACTAGCCGAGAAAGCTAAATATCCTTGAAGTAATGAGATAATTGTTACAGAATCTGGCTTGTACCCTATTTCTGATTGCATTTGCTGAAAGAGCCTAAGACCGGTGGAAGAACATCCAGCCTCCATATAACCATATATCATAGTATTCCATGAAACTATATTTTTAATAGACATCGAATGGAAAAAAAGTTCAGCGCTTTTTATGTGTTCGCATCTCATATACATGTCTATCAAGGCGTTTCCTACAATAAGATCTGAAGAAAATCCTTTAAGAAGACTAAACCCGTGGAACATACTAGCATGCTTTAGAGATCCCATTTGTCCACATAATTGACAGAATGTCACCATGGTTATAGAATCTAATGACACCTTACTACGAACCATTTGATGAAAAAGATCCACCCCATTTTCAGTTTGATCGTTTAGCATATATGCAGCAATTAGTGCATTCCATGTTGCAGTATTCGGGTGGTGAGTGCGAGAGAACAAAATCTCAGCTGCTGTCACATCTGAACACTTTCCATATGCATCCAACATTGCAGTAGACAAAACAACATCATTTTCAACGTCTAGACCCCTCTTTATAATCATTGAATGGATTACTTTAATTCTTTGAATATCTCTAAGGCTTGCATAGACAGGAAGTACATTAGCAAAAGAGAAAGAATCAGGCTTCATACCTGGTTCCACCACCATCCGTTCATATATATCTGTGGCCTCCTGTTCATAACCTTTTTGTTTGTACGCTGCAATTAGCGCATTCCACGACACTAAAGTCTTGCTTGTCAAGTCTTGTTCGAATACAACTTCAGCACAGTCAAGCCTTTCACATTTGGCATACATGTTAAAAACAGCAGTTCCTAGTTGCACATCAGAATATAAACCGATACTGATTAAATGCCCATGAATACTTATTCCAATACTAGCTTCACTAGCATGGATAACACTCGAAAGTAAGGCTAAAAATGTAACAACATTAGGAGCAAGATTTTCAGCCCGCCTTAACCGTAAAAAGAGCTCAAAGACTTCTGGCCAGTTCCGGCCTTGTGCATAACCTGTAATCAATGAGTTCCAAGAGACTATATCCTTAAGAATCAAATCGTCGAAGACTTGTCGCGCAAGATCCGGCCTACCTATTTTACTATACATTGATATCAACGAATTCATCACAGGGAGATGGTTGTCAAACCCATTTTGTTTCACATAATCATGCACAAAACAGCCTTTTTTAAAGCTGTTCAATTCACTACAAGCCTTAATCACATTACAAAGCGAATGGTCACTTGGAAACACAGATAACTCCACCATCTTCTCAAAAGCATCAACAACATCCGCGGTGGTCCGCTTAACACCAAACCCATGTATTATACAATCAAATACATCACCATCATTTCTCATCGGCATTTCATCAAACACCTTGTAAGCACTATTAAAAATTCCAAATTTCACATACATCCATAGCAAACTCTTCCCAACATCAACACAGGATCCAAAAGCTCCGCTTTTGATCAAATACCCATGAGTCGCTTGCCCAGCATCAAGATATTGCAGAGAAGCACATGAATTGAGAACTGCAGGGAGTGTAGAAATTTGGGGTTGTGAAATGGGCAGAAGTTTCTTGAACATAAAAGGGGATTGAAAGAATTTATGGCTTTGGCTAAATGATTTGATCAGGGCGTTCATATGGGGGTTTTCGTCTAGATTCTGGCGGGAAGAATTAAACCGTTGATGATTCTTTAAGATACATCGGAATTACCTATGAAAGAAACGGGAGTTACGGGTCTACCTTATTTTGACCTAAGAGTTCTTAGCAATCTTTTCACATTCTTTTAACAAGAACACCGAACTCGGCCGATCGATTTTATCCGTACCCGATTAACCCGTCCGACCCAACTCACCCGTACCCGACTCCAACACCCAGAAAATATATTTTTATTCAGACCGAGTTTTGGATAGACTTTTAAACCTCAAAAACCCGAACTGATTAACCCGAAAACCGAATAACCCATCAACCTAAATTGTATGCATACACTTGTTTAGATTGTTCAAATTGATCAAATTATTTATATATAATTAAGCAAATTTTGTAACCTATAGAAGCAAACTAATTCAAGCCCATTTATTTCATAAGATTTTAAAAGAAAACTCACTAAATCTACTAAATTAAGGCTATTGTTTAGTTTCCGAAACCCATCGCGAACAACCCAAAACCGATTAATCCAATTGTTATTCAGGCTGGGTTTCAATTAGACTTTCAACTTTAACAAATCCAAATAACCCGAACTGATTAACCGAAACTTGATCAACACCCTTGCACTAAAAGCATTCTTCCCAAAGATACACCATTCACCTTAGGTTTTAGTTATTTTTTCTATAATTTTTAATTTTACTTGCAATGTTATCATTCCATTCAATTACACACGCCGAAGTGCCAAGCATTGTATATATTGGTATTAATCCATTTGAAGTGGAGCATTGTTGACAAACGTTTTACGATTTCTTAAAAACAAGAATAGTGAATATTTCTTTTTCAAATCATATAAGGGACTGTTTGACAGTATCTGAATGATTAAGTGTTGAACCAATAAGAGGTCTGAACCATTAGGTACTGAACCATTAAGAGGTCTGAACCATTAAGTGCTGAACCATTAAGAGGTATGGACCATTAAAAGCTAGTGTATTGCTTAACTATTCAAAGGCAAATGTCTGACCAATTCAGATAAGAGGTCTTAACCATTCAGCATTAGACCTCTTAACCATTCAGCATTAGTATAATGTTTAACCATTCAGAGGCAAATGTCTTAACCATTCAGACATTTGCTCACGAAACAAACAGTCTGAACCATTAAGTGCTGAACCATTCAGCATCTGAACCATTAAAAGGCTGATTAAGAGGCTGCCAAACAGCCCCTAAAGTCAAAAACTTGAAGGAACTCAAAATTCGTGTATGGTCAACATAGAAGCATGAAAGAATGCTTTTAGAGAGTTTTATAACATTATTTTTACGGCAAACTTATAAATCACAAATAAAACTTATGGGTTGAATTAATTGTTTTAATTTTAGATGACCAATCATTATTCATTAGTCAAATTAGTAGGCTGGAAACAGAATGAATTAAATTGGATTTGGCCCACAAGCATTGGTCTTGGGCAGCCCTTTGAACATGTGACAAGGACAAAAAGAAAATAGGGGTGTTAAAAGAACCAAAGGAGAAAAAAAAGCCGTAATTCAGCTCTGAAAAATCGATCTGAATCCTTATTTAGATAGTTGGATTAGATCTCTTAGTGCACAACATGCCAAACAACATGTATAGCAGGGATGTCCTCACGCCTGACGAGGTTTCACTGGGTGATTTGATGTTTTCAATATTAAAAAAAAAAGATGAATTCCGTGATGTAATGAAAGAAATTCATAAGAGTATCATCTTTGATAGGTTGCTTGACTCTTTTTCGTTTTCTGACTATTAGAGTTTTCAACACATAAGAAATGAATAAAAAGGTTCATTTTATACACACAATAAAACGTCATATATAATTTTCATGTTTAAACACAATTATGTCAAATTTTATGAGATTGTATCAAAACATATTTTTGATTCGTGACATTGATTTATATCAAGTTAAATGAATTTAAGAGACAGTCTAAAAACACCATATTGATTAATGAAAAGGGTTTATTAGTCAAAACAAAACAATAAAATTTATATACGAAATAATTTTACTAGTCAACAAAAATCATACATATTATATCATATCACGTTTTGTAACAATTTTTCATTGATAACATCATCATTTAGTGTGATGCAATCTATAGCAACTTGTATTATCCATATTAATCACTATTAATTCCAACCAATCATCTTCATATATCGATATATAATTCATCTTAGTATCGTTAGAATCTGATTTCCTTTGTTGTGATCCTCTCTTATAGTAAAACACAAAACCTATATATATTCCAGAACTCACATAAATAAATTTATAGTAAATTACATGTACAGTCCCTGAGGTTTACACGTATTGTAAGTTTAGTCCCTACTTTTTAAAAATTAATATACGGGTCTAAACTATGCATGATACGCACACAGGCAGTCCCCAATGCTAACTTAGGTTAAGTTTCTCTATTAAGTTAATATAAAATTACCAATATACCCCTATTTAAAAAATAATAATTCTAAATAAAATCAAACTTACCCCATCCAAACCCCACCCACCACATCTAGGGGTGAGCAAATTCGGTATACCGACCGAAATCGGGTATACCGCACCCGAACCCAATCTTCATCGTAAAGTAATACCGATTACCGTACCTAACACATATAATCAGGATTTGGGTTTTTCGGTTTCGGTAAAAAGGAAATCGGGAAGGTACCGGAACCGATGATTGAGTTGAATCTTTACACACTATCTTGTAATTTTGTATCATACCTTGATGCTAGAATGCTTGATTTACTCCATAATCGTTGATTTCATAAGGCATTTCATTGCATTCATGAGATTAGTTTCATTTATGTCCGATTGGTACAGTTTTGGTTCGATTATGTTGCAAATTTTCATATTATTCTTCAATTTCTTAATATTTTGACTTGAGTGTGGATAATCTGGTAGATGACAACAACCAAGTTTAATTTGTGGGGTAAAATATTACTGTGGTTTTGGAGTTTTGGTGGTAAAGAGGTGTGCGTTGATTAACAAAATCAGGACAATGACTTGGAGTAGCTTCTACATTGTTTTGCTCACAGGATTCATCTTCTTCTTTCCCTTCTCTTTCACACTCCCAATTCAGAATTTTTTTTACCAAATCTCTAATGTTGCAGGTTAGTCAGCAGATGGTAAATTTTATTATGTGGTTGATTTTAACTCTCTAATATTGGATTAGTTTTGATAAGTGTTATTACTATTTTGGTAATTGTTGAAAGTGGTGCATCATGTCTTGCTTGATTCATGCTACTGTAAATGCTCATTATCTTTAATGGATTACATGATTTCAAATTGTAAATGTAAATGAATCGTTTTTTTCTTGAGTCAAAGTTTTGACTTTTAATTGTCAACTACATTTGTTTGGGTACAAATAGATTACTTGAACATGTTTAGGTGTGCATGCAGGTGAAGAAAACTTGGCTTTGTTATGTCCTACTGATTAGTACAACTATAGTATTTGAACATGTTAAGATGTTTGTGCAATTGTTGGCTTTTAAAGTAATTATTTGAGCATATTAGTTGTATTCAATTCACTTCAACACAAAAACTCCCATTGGTTGACTTTCTAATCAATAAGTCATACGTAATTTGTTAGCTTGCCTTGTTGGAAGAAATATATTGTTACCACAACATGTTAAGTACGGAGTTAATAAAATAAAAAATAGATCAAATTTCCATAGAAAAGATAAACAAAAGTACGTCAAAACTCAAGTAAATTTTAATATCAAACCTCAAAACAGTGATAGATAAGAATAAGTCTAAAATCTCCATCGGTCCCATGTTTACCTGCACCTGTCGGCTAGTCTCACTCAACATTTATGTTAATTGGTTCCGATTTCTCAGAAATTTCTACAAAACTAAAAGAAGAAAAACTTATAAATATAACAGCACAAATGAAAAAAAATAAATAAAAACTACAAAAATAAATAAACTCTTACCTTTTCCAAGGTCGTCAAAGCTTGTAAAGTCTTCATCTTCGTTTATTTTCTTGCTTGACCCACGAATCCAATCCTGTGTGCAAATAAGTGCTTCCACAAGCGGGGATGAAAAAGAACTTCTGTAATCGTTCAAAACTCTCCTTCGCGTACTAAACGTTCACTTAGAAGCAACACTTGAAAAATGAATAGCTAATAAATCTATAAGAATAAACACCACAAGTTAAAGAAATTAGAAAATTACACAAAAATCTTAAATAAAATACAATTATTAAATGTATATACCTTTTGCCACCTTTGCTAAAATTGGGTATTTTGAAGACGAACTTTTCCACCAATGCAGAATATCAAATCCTAAAACCACAATCTGATCTAAAGTCGGATAAATTACTGTTGTCACTATGTGAAGAAGTTTCAACGTTTCTTTGTACAACCTTATTTAAACTTGTGCTTTCATAAGTTATTTTATATTGCTCAAATAGTATCTCAAATTCTCCTGTTATACATTTAAGCACCGCCTCAACCTTCTTTTAATATCATGTACTGTCTCGTTCTCCTTTTTTTCAGCTATAAATATACTATTATATCCATATGCTATGACACGAACTTTCAAATGAGAATCTAATATAGTCGTAAAATATAAAATTTTATTATAATTTTTATCCTTCCTCAAATACTTTTCATACTTCTCCTGCATTCTAGAACCCATTGATCTAGTTTCTAGGTCAGGTGAACCTTTTAACTCTCGAAGATGTTTTTCAATATCTATTGATTTTGTGAAGAACTTATTAGCAACCATCGGTTTCACACATATATTGTTTAATGGTTAATAACTTAAATATGTTTAAACAAAAATAAAAAAGAGTAATAACTAAGAAAAAAATATAAACAAAATACCTTTGTCGATGGTGAAACGTTCGTTGTTTTACGGGCAAACAATTCTAAAACTTTTACCATGTGCCTCGCGAAGTGCCAATCCGTAATCGTGGGAATATCACCCAAATCTTTTGAATAACTAGGGTCTATCAAATCATAAGCTTGAAAAGCCTTTTCAAAATTCTCGGCTGTATGCAACATTTCATATATGGAATTCCATCTAGTAGCGACATCTAAAGAGAACGTTACCTTACTTTCAATACTAACATCTTTAACACAATTTTTAAATGCCTCTAGTCTTTTAGAAGAGTATCTAATATATCGAATTGCATTTATACGCTCAATCGAGTAGTTATTTTCCTGTAGCCCATCTTTTACAATTAAGTTGATAATGTGAGCCATGCAACGGATGTGTAAATATCTTCCATCAAACAAGAGATTTTGTAATCTACCTTTAAGAGACACCATGGCCGTATCATTGGATGATGCATTATCAATAGTGATCGTTAAGACTTGATCAATATCCCAATCATTTAAACATTAAAGTAATATTCTAGCAATTTCTTCCCCTTTGTGGCTGAATATCGACTTAAAATTTATAATCCTTTTGTGTAATACCCAGTCATCGTTAATAAAGTGTGTTGTGACACTCATGTAGTTTATTCTCTGAATGGATGTCTATGTATTGGTGGTTAGACATACTTTGGCTTTACTCCTTGCAAAAAAAATCTTTGGACTTTTCCTTTTCCTTTAAATAGATCTCCGCGCAATCCCTTGAAATTGTACACATGTTCATTATTTTGTAATGCTTAATGACTTTAAACAAATACAGAAATAAAATACCTGCTTGGTATCTTAAAATTCGGACATACGGTTTCCATGAGTCTCCTAAAACCCTTGTGCTCCACTGTTGTAAACGGGAGATCATCTAGAATGATCATCACAGAAATAGCATATCTACTATTTTCAGCACTAAATTTCCATGTTTTAATTCACTAGTTCCGGCCCCAACATTACCATTCTTTTTCAGAAATACGTTTGTTTGACCCTTCAGCCTTGAAAGATGTTTCTTGCATGTTTCAAGATGTTTTTTCAGTCCCGTTGTTCCACTAATTTTTGGGTGTGCAACTATATAGACTGAACAATGAATACATGTTGCCTTTATAGTTCCATCCTCGTCGTTAAGTTTTCAAATTCAGCCCAGTATGGAGAAAGACCCACTTTACTTTTCTTTTTCCGGGTTTGTTTTTAGCACGTTTTGATTTTCGTTTCTCTACTTTGTCAGATTCATCGCTTGATAGTTGCTCAACGTTCACAGGGTCCATCTATTCACAATTAACAAATAAGAATCAAATAAATTACAATCCCCAATTAAGTAAAAAACTACATATTTTTGTAGACAAATAGACTGTAAGAAACTAATTAAAATCCTGATTATTGTTCAATGAGTCATGGTTTATGATTCTGAAACGACCCACTTTGTTACTAGGTTTGTAAATTTTGTACCCGTTGAGTTCTTAAAAAATACGAATCTTGAATATGATGATAGTAATGCTAGACAGTTGTTATTGCAAGTATTAAAAAGATTTGATATGCAGGGATTATAATTTATAAAGATGTTTAATTAGAGGATTATGTTTCAATCATAATAGGTTAGTACACAGCCATTTAAAACAGTTAAAGCAAGGTGATTGAAAAATTGACCTGACGAGAACAGTTAAAGCAAGGTGCTACATAGGTTATATGATAAGCAAATTGATGATGAAGGTGAAGGCAAGCAGCAGCAACAATAATTTAATTGGGAAGATTTGCGGAGGCCTAAAATATTTATAAATTGAATGGTGAATCACAATTGTTTTCATAATTGGTATAAAATTATTCTGCAATCAAAGTCAAAAGCAATAGCCATAGGATTCTTCTGCCGTAAAAAGTCAAAGCACTAGCCATATTTAATTGTAATTTCCATAATTTATTTCAACATTTTTTTGGTTTTTTATATTTTAAATCAGGTCGGTATTTAAAAGTCGGGTTCCCTGTATTTTTTTCCCGATCCTGAACTCGAACCCGAACCCGAACCCGAACCCGATTACAGCAGAAATCCATAACCGAATACATGCACATACAATTCTAATTAGTTCGGGAATGTACTAAAAATCAATTTGGGAATCGATATTAAATCGGTTCTACCGATTTGCGCCCACCCCTAACCATATCTCACCCCTCCCTCCATTTTCTTCTTCCATTTTCATCTTTATCTTCATCACCATCACCACCACCTTTCCACCACCATATAAGAAATCAAGCACTACCATTGGTCTAAGTCGCTCTCTCACTCTCCCTTTCTCTCTCTCTCTCTCTTTCTCTCTCTGTCTTCTAAGACCACCAGTCATAACGCCACTTCTCTTTCTCTGTTCAGATCCGAGGGTGCGGTCAACGAAGATGGTGGTAGATTGAGGGTGCTGCGGGATAGTGGTGGTGGGTTTAAGGTGTAGGCGGCAACAGTGGTGGTAGGTTGATGTGTAGGCGGTGACGGTGGTGGTGGGTTCAGGGTAGAGGCGGTTGTGGAGGTGGGTTGAGAGTGCAGGCGGCAATGTTAGTGGTGGGTTAAGGGTAGAGGTAGCGTGGTGTTGGGTTGAGGGAAGAGGAAGCGACAATGGTGGTGGGTTGAGGGTGCTGTAGTGACGTTTATGGTGGGTCGAGGGTGCGGACAATGACAATGGTGGTGGGTTGAGGGAAGAGCCGGTGGTGGTAGGAGTTGAATGTGGGGAAGAAGATAAAATAGAAAGGGTATTTGGTCTTTTAAAAAAACTAATAGAGAAACTTAACCGTTGTTAGTGTCAGGGATCGTCGGTATGCACTCTTTACATACTTTAGGTCCGCATATGTAATTTATTGAAAGTAGGAACTAAAGTTGCAATACATGCATACCCCAGGGTGTGTCCGTATAATTTACCCATAAATTTATATCCAAATTTGGTGAACAACGCATATTCACTACTATTTTCCTACCAATCCCCCATATGAATAGAGATCATTAAAACACTTAAAATTTCCAATGTATCATCGATAGTTAAATCTTACATAAGATAGATAGTTAATTACTTTGAATCTTCCCTTGTGAAATACACTTAGCCCCTAAACCATTGTAGACTTGATGTCCAAAACTGATAAAAAAATATGAGAAGCACGTTTCCACATGACTCCTCTAAGCCATAACATTCCCTTATTATCGTGTCCGATAATGGTCCTTGAACACTAGCATGGTTCTGTAAAAGCTCTAGGATTACGCACATTGTAATTTCATTAGAAGTGACCATAGTTTTCTTTCACATAGGTGATTTATGTTAAATCATTAAAAGCATTATGGTTTCTATGATTTATACAAATCATTAACCACACATTATGCTTAGCCTCACAACAATGTCACTATTTTTTATAGTAATGGACGAGGAGTGTTTAAACTCCATTTAGAACTTCAGAGGTTATATATCAACAAATATATTAGCTTATATATCAATTTATTAGCTATGCCTCAAGTGAGCACCTCTATATATGTGAGTTAGTTGTATTATTAAACGTAGATCTTGGTATCTCTAGTCAACAAGGTTAGGTTTCTTTCACATATCCTCATCCATAGGCTTTAGTCTTATTCTACAACTACATCTCTCATCAAACCTCATGATGTTGGATCTAAACCGTTATCTATGACTTCGTCAAGTCAAATATAGTTAATACGCATTTGAAATTTATTGTTATGATGTGTTCTCAACTCATAAGTTAATTTTGTCATATTATCATCTTTTAAGACTATAATCAGGTCTCGACCTAAATCGAGTTATTATGTTTGTCTTTAGAGATATATTTGCATTTCAAATTAACATATCTCCACTATACTTTTGGTCATTGGATTTCAAATCTAACTAATCATGAGATAATATTTCGTCATCCCTAAAACTAGGTTATAGGATAATCTCAAAAGCATAGTTAACTTCAATGGTTATCAAGATCATAAGTCGTTTGCCTTTGTTTCTAAGGCTTCACCATTGACTCATAAGAACCTAAACATAAGTCTTAATCTAAGTTTCTTGGTGAACCAATTTGTGAAGTCACTAGATCGGTAAACATCCGAGCTTGTTCTTGACGGAAGGTGATAAACCAAAAGACAAACAATAGTACGAACAATAATCGAATGATTTCATTGATAAAACCTAACGATTTTAAGCTTGTTACAACTTAAGAATCAAGACTCTTGGCAAGGGGAGATCGAGCATGATCCCCCCCTCATCCGACAGCACCTAGGCCCCGGGCAGACTCCCTCTCAAAACCCTTGTTCTCTATACATTGAAACTGATATATATAGGCCTCGGCCCATATTAGATGCGACTGGGCCCATTTGTGCGATTGGACCATGCGTATGGTTCAATCGTACGACTGGACCATTCTTATGGTTCAGTCTTACGAATGCCCCAATCGCATCTCTCAGTCGCACGACTGGTCCATTTGCCTGGCTCAGTCATACGACTGAGTCTCATTCGCATTTGCTCCTGCGAATGACCCAGTTTCATGTGTTTACAACATATCAGGTGTAATACATTAAGCCTAGACTATT
>BJCO01101574.1:0-18936 GCA_018326465.1 Flaveria floridana
ATATATAAATTACTTATATTTAATTACATATATAAATATAATTAAAATATAGTTAAATCCGATCCAACCAGTCCGACCACCAAACCAGTAAGGCGTCCGGTTCGACATCCGATCCGGTTCTGAAAACATTGGGATTTATAGACCCATGGTGAGTAAGAGAAAATGAGCCCCAAACTTGAAAAAAAATCACTATTATTTTGCTTTTTAAATGGGTTTTATATGGACTAATTAAATAGGTTAAATGATTTAACCCAAATCATATTTTGGTAAAAATGAATTAATTTAAAGTGTATAACGGGTATATTCTTTAAAGGATTTTTCTATAAACATTTACTTATGATAATAAAAGAAACTTTTAGGTGGACACTAACATAATTTTATAATTGTTAATTCTAAGTTTTCACTTCTCTCTTTTATTATATAATTATATTAACTACTGATGATATTATTAAATTTATTTTTAAAATAAAAGTAATTTTTAATAAATTAAGAAAGATATCTTTTTATAAATATAATTTTTATTGTAATATTTTTTTATAAAAGAAGCAATTTTTCTAAAACATTAAACTTTTTTTAAAAATATGAAATATATTAAAATCGGTGTGTTTAAAATATTTTTTTATAAACCAAAATAATTAAAATTCAGTATGATAAGAACATTTTTAAAAATGTTACTTTTAATACGGTTTGTTTTGGAACATAATGTTTGATTTTTATTGAGAGAAAAAAATTAAAAAAAAAGTTTAAAAACAAAATTTTAAAAAAATAGGTATTGTTTTATTACTTATACCTAATTTTAATCATATATTATCTCAAAATATCAATGTATATATAAGTGTTAATTACACAAATGGTCCTTGTGATTTATAAAAGATAACATGCTTGGGTATCAAGGGTTTCAAGTAACAAGTTAGAGTATTATGGTTTATTATTTATAACATGATTAGGTCTTAAGCCTAACAGATGTTAAAAATTATGTTACGTTAGGCTAAATTGACTAAATTACCCTGAGTAATATTTAAAAAAAATTGTAAATATATTAAAATTTTATACAACTTTTCCTCTCTAGTACTCCCTTTTTATCTCTTTCTTTCTCTTCGCCAACATCATCATATCCCCTAACCCTGGTTGTGACAACATCCCTCACCATAATTTTCCGTTAACAACCTCAATCACCCACTTGACTCCCATTTATATATGCTATTGTCGGTGGTGGTGAACCCGGGTTCGAACTTTAGTAAGTGAATTGATGAATCTGCAACCAATGGAAGCTAGCATCATCAGTAAGTTACATCTTTTATGTTCTGTGTCCAAATTGGTGGAGTAGAAGAAGAAGATGATCATCAAAAATACCCTTGTACACGGCCGCTAACCCCCTCTTTTTCTTTATCTCCTCATTGTTAGCGGTTCTATCACCTAGCCACCACCACTAGCAATGTACATTGCCATAATCAAACGCCGCCACACCACCAAACCACCCGTATACTCTAATTTTCTTCAATTCCTTCTACACTAACACGGCCACCTCAACATCGATTTTTTGGTCGGTCGCTCAGATATCTAAGAACACGACAATGAGATTGACAAGGATGGAATGCCTAACACCACGAGATGAGCTGGGGCAGATCCATAGCATGCATGTGTTTATGTGAGAGTTAAAAGCCATACACTAATTAAGATCGAGAAGGATATGTGTTTATTACACCATTGTTTCCGGTGAGTGAGGCTTGGGGGTAATGATGTTGGTCGGTGGTGTAGTTCCCGGCCGGCTGGTGGAACTTGGAAGAAGACTAGAAGAGGGATGTCTTTGAAATTTTTTTTATTTTTTATGTGATTTAAGTGTATAGTCCCTAGGTATATATATGTAATTGAATAATTAGTCTCACCCAGGGATATTTGAGTCATTTCATTTTAATTTAACAGAAAAACTAACGAGCGTTAACTTTAATACCTAAACTTAATTGTTACAAAATTAAAACATAAAACTCAACTTGTTACTTGAAACTCATAGTACGTAAAGCTATTAGTTTTTATAAATCACGGAGACTATCTATGTAATTAACTCTATATATAATTAATAAATTTCAGGTATCAACTATTTAATATTTTATATATTTATCTGTATTAACTTTAAAATTTATATAATATAAGAAAAAAATTAGGCTCCTCATGAGATTTTGCTCTAAATAATCCCTTGGACCGCGCCTGAACAACAGACACATCTACTTTATTTTTAAATTATATCAACTTTTAATTTAACTCATGATAAAATTTGATAACTTTTTACGAAAACTATTTAACTCTGTGTCAACTTGCTATCAACCAAGTGACAACAAATAAAGCAACTGGTAGGTAAAAAATAAAGTGGGGCATCATGAGTTTCATTATTCTTCTCGGGATTGGTGGTAAAAAGACTTCATTATCTTATAAATACTCACCTTTTATCCCTTCCATCATCCTGCAAACCCCCTATTTTCACTGTATACTGTGTGTTTCAAGAACCCTAATTAGGGTTTAATTATATGATAACCAAGAAGAAGAAGACTCGAAGATTTACAAAACAGCCATAAACAATGATGTTGTTTCTATCATTCCACGGCTTTCTTGAACTGCATATGTTTTGATTAATATATCAGATCTGTGTTTTATAATTTAATCTTTGCGGTTCAAAAAAGCGGTGGGAAGATAGATACAGGATCAAAACCAGAAGAAGAAAAAATTACAGTATATTGCTGATCTGTAATTATCTTATCATTGATTTCTTGTGCGTTAATTTAGGTTTATTTTCGTAATTTTAGCTTCTTTTTTTGTTTTTCTTGATCATGGATCCAGAAAGTTTTGATTTTTGACTTTAAAATCATATTCAGAAACCAAAGTATAGCTATTTTTAATTTTCTTGCGATTTTTTATTACGTATTGCAGGTGAAAAATAAGTAAATTATTGGTTATCATGGCCAAAGGGTTTCTTTAATGTTTCTGCTTCTACCTCTCTCCCTCTACACATATATACATGTGTATATATGTGTGTCTATACATACATATGTATGTATTATTTGTACGTCTCTAGAACTATGAGATTCTTGAATTATTAGTTCTCTTGGAATCACTCTATTATCTTTGGAAGCGGTCTCTCTATCTATCACGTTAAAGGAAAGACTCGTCACCACCTACCCCTCTCAGACCTTGTTTGTTAGTGGGATATACTGGGTATGTTTATTTATTTGTTTGTTTTGGAATCACTTTCTTCCCACGTTAGTTGTTGGTTTCTTGGATGTATATATATACTTATTTTTACATGAGTGTCTTTAATTTGTTGTTTTTGTTATGTAATTGTTTAAGTCTTATAAAATGAACAATAAATAAATTTAAAAGTAGATCGTAGCTAGGGTGTACGTGTTTGTTGCCGTTTATGAAAAAAAATGTAAATTTGATGTATCTAGTATAAATGTATAGTAATTAACTGGTTATATGTTAGTATATATGTGTACACAATTACTTAATTGGTTGATTATCGGTTATGTACATATCTATCCATCATAATGTATATTAATAACTAGTTTTAGTAAACCCGTGTAATACACGGGTTGAAAATATGAAAACAATATAATTCATAAATGTATAAATATTTCGTATGATTAAGTTACGTATTACTATAACAATGAAAAATAAAAAGTTACATTTATAAATTATAAATATTTAAATACTTTTCTGAATAATATAATAAATATTGACTCGTAAAAAATTAAAAGCAGTTGTGTTAAAATCATACTAATTTAAAATAAATAAATATATCAATAAATATTTTTTTTCTTTTTAGTTTTTTTTAAATTGAATCTTATTTAGCTATAAAAATATGTATAGGTCAAAACAATATGATCATACAATTAAGTTGATAATATAAAAAATTAAATTTAAAACAAAATGAATTATTACTATTAATTGAGTTTCTTAAAATAAAATTTGACTAAAATAATATATTAGTTTAGGCGGGAAAATTTTTTTGAGGAGTAACATGAGAGTGTCACGTGGCATCCTAGTTACTCTTATATTATATAGTATAGATTGAGAACTAGATGATATTCAATAATGTAAATTTGATGAAGTTATTTGCCTTTTTGATTAATTATTTATGTCAATAAAAAATGACTCAAAGTTGAATTTTAATGAACTTTGTAGGGTACCAATCTATGTTGTATGTATATGGACCACATATGATTAATCAAGCTTCCCTTTCTCATATGGAACCCCTCTACCGCTCACCACCATTTTAAAGACATTCATGTGAATTAGGTAAAACATGTGACGAAGGACATCTTAAATTACTAATAATTTACATTTTTGTTAAATATTTATGTAAAACTAGATGTCATCGATCTCTATGAGCAAGTATATCTAAATTAAATCCACAATAATATTGTTATCAAATCTTTACGTATACTTAAATATCAATGTATGCCCTCTTTCTTTTTTATCATTCCCTTCATGTAAAATGATAAAAACTTGTTGAATATTATTGATAAATTTGGTTATTGAATCTAATTGAATATTATTGAATCTAATACAAACTCTAAAATCTAATTGGACCCGTGAGTTCATACAAATAGCCCTAATAATATTGTCTAATACTCTCCCCTAGTCATAGAGGAAGTAACCCGACGCTTTAATTGGGAAACAAAAAAAATATGAAACCAAAAATAATAAAATAAACATGTTTCGATCGACTCGAATATCTAAACTTTTACCAACAATTTAATATTGTGCTTGATGTTATCATCCATATTTTAATTAATTGTGTAATCCATAGTGTGCTTGATAGTTCATTGGTTCTTGATTTCTGGAATGATAATCTAATAACTGAAAACCGTAGTCGTTGGTAATGTCTCGAGACTAGCAAGTGGCAGTCTATTGAATTCATAGATCAAGAGATGACATATGTAGATACAAAAAAGAAAAAGAAATCAAGACCGGAAACCGTGATTAGGCGCCAGTCTCTCGGATCCATGGATCAATCTAGAGATAAGATCCGTAGATCTAAAAAAGAAAAAAATCTAATCAAATTATAGCTTGAAATCGGTGCCTGTGGAACGTGGTCCTTGATGAGGCTAAAACACCGATAAATAGAAAAAAGATGAAACATAGTGACCGCTGCAAGTTAGGAGTCATAATCCAGAAACGAATCAAAAGAATGGATTTGAACAAACCAAGAGAATAGATATATGTAATATATTTGAATCTTCAACCAATAGCAATAACAAATTTTTATTCAATAAAAGCCAGAAAATGTTATTGTTTCTACAAAAGAAAATTTCTTTCGAACAATTGCAATAGTTGGCCTTTTGTCAGGATGATCATTAAATTAGTGTGTATATTAATTAGGTTGGCGGAAAGATATCTGATATTACACCATCAAAATTACTTCACGTACTATTACAAATATTTACAAGATTAACAAGACAATGTACTAACATAACATCACCGGCCATTGCAAAGTTGTTGGATTAAAAACGAACACTTAGGAGTCACTCTTACTTTGATCGACTTTAGATGATTTATATATTATTAATTACCAACTTAGTTATGTATTTTATTTTGTACTTTATGCTTATTAGATTGTATCTTATTTTATTTGTTCTTTATTTTTTTACTTTTAACTCTATATATAGTTTTCAAGCTTTATGTTTAACACTAACACTTTTTTTTCACTTACAATTTTACTCCCATTTATTTTTATTCTTTTGCATTTTTTTCATTTTACATCTCGGTCTAAAATTTTCTTTTTCTTTTTAACGGCCGCATTGTGTTTTACGTTTCGTTCTAATCTGTATAAATTAACACGCCATAACACATGTGCATAGTTTAACGTTTTTACATCTATTTTTCGTTCGTTTTATTTCTTTTCTTTTACGAGCTTTCTTGTGTCGGTGGTCGCTAGCAACAGTGTGACGTTGATGCTACTTAGAACGGTTTTACGCACCTACCGCAACGCGTGGGGCTTGAATACTAGTTAAGATTATTTACGACGTGATTCTAATACTATTGTGGACTAAACCAAAACTATATGATTAATGTTGTTTGTCACAATGAATTTGTTTATTTTAATCATTTACTTAATTTGTATTCGGTTTTAAACAAAACAACTTTAATTTGCTTGACGTATAATTTCATGTAAGTTTTATTTACTAGTATAAATTTAAAATACAAAGTTCTTTTTCATACAAAGTGAATATGAAATTATTACGTAAAAAGATTATATTTACGTTATATTATCACGCCAATATGCAATTATCACGCACTTGGTTTTAAAAAGCGCGCCTTAGGCGCGCCTAGGCGCAAGGCGCACTGAGGCGCAAGGCCATGAGCTTTTTATGACATAAGACGCGAGCTGTACTAAAGGCGCACTTGTCAAAAACATGGCCTGAGGCGCAGGTGAGGCGCGCACCTCATGTAAATGGTCATTTTTGTACAGATTTGGTGTTGTACAGCAATGTTTTTAGGCTGTATTTCACATGTTAAAACATATATAAGCCTTATTTATAGCTAAACTTTGGGTGGTGAGGCTAAAAACTTATGATATATATAAAAGAAATTATATAATCATTTTGCGCCTTGCGTACGAAAATCTCACTACGCCTCGGTTTTGGACCTCGTCGCCTTGGTGCGCTTCTCGCTTTTAAAACCAAGATCACGCAAATACACAATTATCTCGCCATATATAATACATCATGCTTGATTATTCTATCCATATATGAATTTTATCATTACCTGAATAATTCCATTCCTTGCATGATAATTTTATTTGAAATATTTTACAAGGAAGGAGTTTTGACTTGTACACTTTAGTACATTTTCCTTTGTAGCTAATTGATTAGATATGATCAATTTGACTCTTTCTTAATTTAAAATAGAGTACATTATTATTTTAACTCTTGGGGTTAGGATCATTTAACTCTATTAGCCAAAAAGTAATCTTTTAACATATCAACCCCTAACGTTTTATTTTTTAACTGTTTTGACCATTGATACTAATTATAATAACTTTTTTCCGTTAAATGTAAGTGCGTTTTGGTAATTTTGCACCTTAAGAACTATTTATGTAAACTTTAAACCTTTAGGGTTTTTTATACGTATTTTTAAAATTACAAATACAACCACCACCTAACACGGCCAGAACCATCACTTAACACAACCAACTCCCACACCACCACCTAACACAACCACTACCACCACCTTTTAAGACAATCATAACCCACTAGAGCCCCCCACCCACCATAACCACTACCACCACCACAAACCTATCATCATCATCGCCTGTATAGATCAAGCACCAAACATATCATTGAGTGGGTCTGTCGCTGGATTTATGGGTTCGCGACAGGGGTTAAGGTAGAAAAACGTTAATTAATCGATGATAATGCAAGTAGGAAGGTTTGATTGGGGTGGAGATGGGGGTAGACAGCAGCGACCGGTGTAGTGGTGGTGGAATTCGATGGTCGGTGGTGGTATTAGGGTTGTGGTGTTAAGGAAGAAGGAAACAAAATAGGAGGCAGCGGTGGTGGTTCTTCATGCAGTGGTGGTTGTGGTGCGGTTTTACTCAAGTGAAGAGCATCAATGGTGTACTAGTGGTGGCACTTGTGACTAAAGATTATTGAGGCACTCACTGCCAGTTGGCAAGGATGTGGACGGTGATTAGTACGTGACAGAGGTGGACTCGGGCAGTGGTGCGTGGTGGTTGTGTTTGTAGTTTAGAATATGTATAAACAATCCTAAAATTTTAAAATTTATATAAACAATTCTTAAGGGGAAAATGATCAAAATAGCCTTACAGTTCACTTAAAAAAGTTAACACAGTTAGTGACAAAGGCCTAAACAGTTAAGAAATAAATGTTATAGGTTGATATCTTAAAAGATTTCTTTTTTGACGGATAGGATTAAATGGCCCTAACACCAGGGGCCAAAATAGTAGTTTACTCTTTAAAATGAAATAGTGCGAGCAGATTACATAAATATAAACTCTTTGTACTAAAATTAAATCAGAATTATTTTGAGACTTCTTATTTTTTTACTTTAACACTTCTATTAGGCTTTTAGAAGTATCAAATTTCCGGTTTATTAAATGACTGTTTTAAAAATACAGTTTTCTCTCTAATCAGAAATTTATTTAATGTGGCTAGATATCATTTAGTGAGTTAAAAGTTTAGAAGTTTAAGTGTACATGCAAGAGGTTAAATCAATTTTAGAAATATATAATGTAGAAAGTCGATCAAAAAAAATGATAGACCATGTTGGTTGATTTTACATTAAAACTGTGTTTTCGCGGTACTTTGACAAAACTTTCATTTTTTAATTTCTTTTTTTATGTTTTTAATCCCTTTTACAAACTATTTAACTAAGAATTAACATATTAGAAAATATCACTGTTAACTACTTATTCGAAAATTATTTTCAAACGTTTAAGGCGTGATTTTAAAATAAAAATTAATTAGTGTCAAATGCATATCTTGGACTTCCAAGACTTGGCACATAATGGAACACATCTTAAAAAGTTTTCATCAAACCATTTTTGAAATTACAAAAAGATGTAATCGTTTGTAAACTTTAATAAGTTTTAGAGTAAATTACTATTTTAGTCTCTGTGGTTTGACGAAATTACGGTTTCAGTCCAATAGTTTATTTATTACACTAACAAGCCAATAGTTTTAACATTTGTTTCAAATTCACCAACCCATTAACAGTTTTATTTTATAAAAGTTTTATTTTATAGAACTCTTCTAACTTATTAAGACTTGTTTTAGTTTCAACTTTTGATTATTATGTCATGTCCTCATGATCAATCCAGTCTTTTATAAACCTTAAATTATCTTATAAAACCTTGTTAATTTTATAAAGGTTGTTTTAATAAGCTTTATGAAATTGTTGTCTTTTTAAGTGATCTTAATTAATGCTCAAATCTAAACACTAACTTACTCTATAGATAAATGCGTCTTTTATGTTGAGGATGTGTAGCACGTTGTTGGCTATGAGAATTCGACGTTTGACTTGGCAATTTCCCTGGATATACTACGATATATATGAACCGACCCATAGTCTGCATGTGTGCTTTCGCGGTTTGTTTTTTCAGTTCTATTTAGCTTTTTGCAACATTTATGTGTGTGCTTTAGACGGTCGATAAACACCATAGTTGTAGTATCCACGTGGAGCGCTCTCGAATATATGTTTATTGTTTTGATTCAATCTATTGATCTCTTAATTATCTTTTCTTAGTATTGTAAGATGTTAGCATATGAGTAAGTATGTTTAATATTCATATCATATGATATCTTTATTGTCTTAAAAAATGGAGTATGTATTTCATGTTGTGTGAGCACACATGTAAATACATTAAAATAAGAATCCAAAAGCAGTGTAACCACGGTGAATATTCTAAAATCTCGTAATCTAGAACTAGTGTATTCACTTATGAACATATTAAACTATTATCAGAATTCACATATAACGTCTTTACATTGAATACATTAAGCTGTACTCGGAAAGTATACTTATTAATAAATAATAAACTATTACAAGCATACAGTGAACATATTGAAGTACCATTTGTATCCACGAGTGGCACATTAGCTTAGAGTTAGCATTTTAAATATTTCAAATTTATACAATAATGAATACGTTCGATATTAGCTTAAACCTTGTCTAAAATAACTTACCTGATAAATAATGTGCAAAAAAAAACTTTTTAAAAATAATTCATTATCAGATCATGAAACAAGTAGGCGATATGGGGTCTCTTTGATGAACTATTACACCAAACATTGAATACATTACATTGTTATACGTTTTCGCTATATAAAATAAAATAAAAATAAAAATAAAATAAAAATAAAATACAAGATAAAAACATATCACTCTTGCCATCCCATCACATGCAGCATGTGAGAAAACTCTGCTGTCTTTTAACGGAATTATAAGCATGGGTGTTTTTGGTCCCCTTCTTGTTACACATATAAACAAGAAAAACATCAACAGTTAACGATTCCGACATAAATTTCCAATTTAACAATTATTCGAGTATCGTATCAACCAATTATTATCGTATACTTCTCATTCTTTCGTCATCGTCTTCCATCACTTGTTTAAAACCAACCGATGTAAGTTATGTGAAAGCTGTGTTTGATTAAAATACATCTGGGTGGAAACGCCCAGGCATGGAGCTGCCTTGTTGAGCCTGCTTCAGGTGCATGGTCAGAGAATAGTTATTGACCTGGAAAAGAATAAAGGATATATTATCTTATTAGAGTTTGGATAAACATATTTTGCCACTAATAATCAGTATCAACTAACTAAATTTTCATATTTTATACAACACAACATAATCTGCACATGATTACAACCTGTCAACGCGTTAGGCTCATTTAGATAATTGGGTTAAACAATCGTGTATTGGGTTACAAGATTTTAAGGTCTCTAGGTTATGGTTCATTTCTTTGATATGAATAAATATATGGGTCGCGTTTATATTATAATGATTCAATCTGCCAGCTTGCCAACCAAAAACAGGCCAACCCAATATGATTGACGCCCCTACTTGGGCTAAATCTATTTGTCATTGTTATCGTCACATATGGTTGAGAATACTGATGGCTCCATAGGATTCCCTTATTTGTCACTATTAAGGTATTTTTGGCATTTGCACTGTTGTAAAAGAATATATATTAATTAACACGCATTGAGTATATTGTGAACAATAATTTGAGGTAGAAAGATGGGCTGGTCACGGGGGGGTTTATTAACGGGTCAAAACCAGTATTTCTTCAGGGTTGGGTCAGATTGACCCGAAACACTTTCTATTGGAAGTTTCTAGATTTGAAAAATAAGTATTGTGTTGAACATGGTACCAGAAGGCAGAAGTTATATTATTTCAATAAGAATCTAGTTTTTTTTTTTTTTCAGAATAGAATGACAGTCTGACCTCAAGAGTTCTTAACTGCTCCTGGTATTGAGATACCATCTGTTTGAGGTTATGCAACTCTTGGCCCCTATCGTCAAATTCTTTTTGACGCTCATGTTGAATTGCAACAGCTCGTTTTAACAGGGAGTTCTCCTGGATTAGAGCATGGAGTTGTTCTTTCATCATCATATTTTCCTGCCAATAAAAAACAATAAAAAAAAGAACCAAAATAGTTATAAACTGTATTCAAATATACCACAGGAGTGTTTAAAAATTCTTGTTTTGCAAACTGATTATCACTGATTATCCAAGGGCAACAAGAAATCACGTATACCTATCACTCAAACATCTGATCAGATTGTTAACCCTTCAAACAGCAGAAATACGTCCATAAATTTATTACAGAATTACAGTATATTATCCTCAATATCACAAACAATTTCAAATGCATAGCCAAAACACCCCTATAGCTAACCGTTTACTTTGTCATTGCCAGAATTACTCGTCCAAGATAATGCTAAATGCTAATCACTCTTAACTAATCACAATTTTATCTCCACATCATCTAAGACGTTGAGTGTACTTGCTATATTAGTTCCGTAATTTCATTTCATAACAATAATCGGTTAATGTGTAACAAATTCTAAATTATATAAATACATGCCTACATCTATTATTGGCTTCTTGCATGTCTACTTTGATCTAGTCTTAAGTCCATCTGAAACACAAAATCACTGAAAACACTATATATCATACATCAATTATAAATACTACTCACTTAATTTTTGACGGAGATTAAAAAGTTTGGGATCGGGTGTCTTGGTGTAGCAGTTTTGAGTTTTTTTAACTCTTAAACTTGTCAAAATTTATTCTCCTAGCCTGTCTTGGCATCGGTTTCCAAAACAGCAAAGAAGCAAATGGTTGTGATCATCTATTCTACTTCAAATAGTGGTTTTCAAGAAAGTTAAAATACACATCGAGAAAACAGTTGAAGATATAAAGGTCAAGTTATTCTCGTAGATTTCACAGATCAAACCACAACTCTATATGCTGGACCAAATAATGTTGCACACCTGCTTCATGTTTTTCTTAATTCTACGGTTTCTATTTGGTTGTTATGCATACATGCTGCTATGATGATAGCAGCGGGAATGTTGGCTTTGTTTTCCTTTGTTGTTTGTTTTTCCTTTGTAAAGGTCAGGTCTTCAAACTCCTTTTCTTGTAATTTCTTCCAGCAAGAGGTTTTCTTATAATTCCAGTAGCAGCCGTTCAACAAAACTAAAATTAAGCTTACAAAAATAATATATTTAATTTAAGTTTATAACTTAGATTCTTATGAATAACTTGACCCAGTGATTTTGTTACATATTACAGATCTCTTTTATCACCTAAACGATGATAACCTAACATGGTGTGTTTGCGGAACATTTCTTTGTTTCATCTTAATTACATGGTTCTTATCCAAAATAACAATGTTGATAAAGAATATCATGATCATTTGTTATTGTTTAACCTCTACGACATATATACATACATTCCGTGTTGCACAAAATATGCAGAGAGCAGCAACTTATAATCCACTGTCATGACATTATGTACTTTTAGCCTCAGCTTAAAATGCAATTCCAATAAATAACTAAGATGTACTATTTGTTTTCTTTCTAGTGGTTGCATCCTATTCAAGAAAAATAATTGAAGGCATCAATCGCAAGACGGAAACACATTTTCGATATCACCCGTCAATTGAGTAATCATTTTGTCTTTTCTGACAAAAATTTCCAATTATCATATATGAACTTGAATCTTTTGGGTACTCTTTGTTGGTTCCTTCGAGTTGGAATTTATTTAAAGAAAACACACGAGGAATATTTTTAGTTTTTCGATCTATTTAAAAAAGATTCTTCAATATTGTTTTGATTCTTTAATTCAAAATATTGTTTTGAATTGTATGGGCTCAAATTTAAAAAGTCCTCATCCTCCCCTTGCTTTCCCTTGATATTTTGATTGTCACTAAAATTCTAACTAATATAATTCTTATATCGGATAGAATTAAATAGTTTGAGATGGTTGCTACCACTTTCTCACTCTAATATACAAGGTAGTTTTTGTTGAATAATTACAAAATGGATTTCTTATAATGCAAAGTTTCAATATTCTTGTAATATTTGGAGCATGCATGCTGATCAAGTCAAAGCACAAACATAGTCACTTTTCATTATTGCCTTTCCATACGAACTCCACACAAATATCATGCAGTTGCAATATATATAAGGTCGTTTAAGTGAGAGTGTGAGACAAGAAAACCTTCAGCACACCGATAAGGATTTCTATTCTATGAAATTGTTCCATTAAAGAAATAAGAGATTCATTTTATTCTCAATTCTTAGTGGTTCACCTCAGGTTGTTATTTAAATTTGTTTTCAAATATAAACATAAAAATGTCATCTGGATATTATATTTGAAGCTTTAAAATTACATTTAGTTGTTTAAATACTTATTTATGTTAATGTTACAAACCACATCCAAAACGGTAACAAAAACCGGCATGGACGGGGTAACTAATTTTAGGAGGGACAGATCCATTAAATTTCGTTCAATAACTTTCGTTTGCTAATATTTCCTTTAAAAAGCCACTTTGTGGTTGTGTTCATTTTTTATTTTTAAATTCAATAGTTTCTATAATCGATGTATATATCATTTTCAGTGACCATTTTGTTTGCAGAATACTTGACCAAGATGAAAACTGGAAAGAGAAATGCTAACAGCAGACGATATTAAATGAAAGCATGCATCTTATTTTAATAATAAAAATTATATTTATGTTATTAGTGATACAATATTGCGCATTATCATAAGCATGTTATTTGATGTGGGAATAATATAACATTAATAAATACTCTAGCAGTCTTGACGCTATGTCCTTTCTTTCGTTCTGATGGCATTTAGTCTGTTTGGAACAGTTGCATCAAGAGAGTTCCTGCTAAATGATGGTGTGCAGTATCCGTTACCCATAAACCTCCAGGGTCTAATCCTCCACAAAAAGTAAGAAAGTATTCAAATAGATTTCATAGGGTAAATGGGTCAATCGGGTCGTACTGGAATGTTAAAGTTTATTCTGTTAACTTTTTGCTATTTCATTTGGGTCAATAAATCTATGGGCAACTTTTTGCTATTTTAGTTTTAATATTTTCCGATAGGTATCGTGTATTTTGGGTAGCGTAACTGGGTTTTAATTTTGTTTTGGTCCTTTGTTAACCAACCCTATGCCTTGCTAATGAGTGATGGAATGTGTGAAGTTTATGCCATTGTTGTGTTTCTGATGATGTGTTGCTTAAAAAAAGTCTGTTTTTAGTTGCAGAAGCATAGCAGTTGCATTTACTCTATTATTAGCACCTTCAAAATAATCTTTGTATTTCCCCATGATGTATCCTACTAGCGCTTTATAATAGAATGTCGATAGATACATCATACATATATATAGACGCACACATAACTATACGCATACATAAGACACGTCAGATATGTACACACACACATATACATATACACACATATAGAGAGAGAGAGGTAGCACCTGCTTAAGGCCATGAGCCTCTGTAGTGACACGCTCATATATAGATTTCTCCAACATCTCAAGTGCTCTTGAAGCACGGGTTCGAGCATCATCAATGTTAGAGGCACTCAACATTTCTCTCACAAAAAGATCCACCCAATCAGCACCATCTACAGATTTTTGGTGTGGTGAATTTTCAAATGGCGCAGCCTCACCATTTGCCACCCCATTAGCTGCAGCATCATGGTTAAAAAAATGTTCAGTTACAATTTATCATATATATATATATATATATATAATTATATAAATATCAAATAATTATGGTAACTATCAACTATGACTCAATGAGCATAGTTGTCAATAGCGAATAGTTGTAAATAACGACAAGCCACCAATATGCTATGTAGCGAATAGCGGCAAATAGCGTCCGCTATTTTGTGTTTAGCGATAAGGTAGTAGTAGAAATTTTAAGAAATGTTTTACATTCAACAAACTAATATTTATGGCAATAAAGTAGTAAACAATATATGCAAACATCACCAAAATAGCTAAGATACTCTATTTGGGTTGATTTTATATTTACAAAAAATAAAAAATAATAAATAAAATTAAAAAACGCTACAGCTCGCTATTTGGTCACAAAATACAAATTGCGGGAGCATAGCTATACGCTATGTAGAGCGCTATAGCGGGTGCTATAGCCGCTATTGACAACAAGGTCAATGAGGTTTCTAAATCATAAAGTAATGTCATTTACTCATCTATGCACCTGTGTGCAATGTTTGTAGAAAATTCACAAGTTACCTGATACACCATGAGTTTGAGATTCTGATTCAGTTCCATCAGCAGACCCAGCATTCTCATTAGAAACCAAGCGTAGCTCGGTCAGACTTTTGATTGTAATTTCTAAGTCATCACCACATTGGTCAAGGGTTCGTTCAAGAACCTAAAATATATAAACTCAGTTGTTAGCATATGATAAGATTATACAGAACCCTACGAATTCATGGTTTGACATGCTCAAATTTAAAATTTGGACTCCAAAGTTTTCTCAAGGCATATAATACTCAAAAAGAAACCTTAATCTTAATGCCAAACAAATCATCATTCCTCATCTAATACATAAGAAATACGCCAAAGCATTTACGTACATAACATGAACCACAAATTAAGTTTTCAAAATCACAAGACTTCCTCACAAGTCACAATTCAATTATTAGCATATAACTCCACACAATTCAATTACTAGCCCATCGATTCCGAATCACTACGAGCTTTTCAGTACTTTACCCATTTGATACCGCTTTGGTGTGTTCTTTTATTTGGCTAAAAAATAAATTGTAGCGTGATTCTTAATCTTGAACTCTGAACATAAAAAACTCAAAATGTACCACAAAAATCGTATCAAAATGGTAAAAACACAATTTTTCTCTACTCGGTACCAACTCAGTAACTTTTTGCTTTCACCGGTACCTCCTAATACCACCGATACCAAAAATAGTCAAATCAAACACCAGTACCAGTAACGCTTTTGTTTGGTTAACCAGTACAATAGCCTCGCTACAGAACACCAAATTATACATTAGAGCATACAATTATATGTGATTTTAAACAAGCAAATATCATTCACAAAGCACAACCAAAAATGGTATACTACAAACCCTACAAACAATAAGCAACTATTTAACCAATCAACTAACCAGCTTATCCATATCAGGAAACAGTGCACCAAGACGATCAAGTGCTAACAACCGAGATGAAGACGACGATGACGCAAACTGAACAGGTGAAGACGAAGAAAAACAACGAATTCTCTTAGAAGCAGGAGGCGATGCCGACGATGACGATGAAGGTATGCTATGATCTTCGAAAAAAGATGATCTTTTCCCGCACACTACCGCAGACATGTTGTGTGTACAGCTCTGTTTGTTGCTGTCTATGATCGCCTCCCTCCCCCTGTATCTTTCATACAGCGATTCAATTCGATTCGACCAATCGCAAAAGCCCCAAATTTTCGATCGATTAGGGTTTCGCCCTCTTCATAACTTCAATCGATCATCTAAAATTAGGGTTTGAATCGTTCGATTTATGTTTTTTTTTTACTGGAGTTGTATTGATCTTCAATCAACGAACAAATATAACAATGGAATTAGGTTTTGCGTTGAATTTTGATTGAAGTTGATCTTAATCGACGATCTTATTCGTGTTAGGCGGTGGGTTAGAGTGACGGGGCTGTGACGTAAGGTATCAATGACAGGCGATTAAAAAGGACACGTGGAATGATAATAGAGCGTTGATATGTTGTTGGTGAGATTAGATGTGAACTGTAGCGACTGTCGTCGATTATAGTTCTCTTTTACAATGGAATATTACATAATATGAAAAAAAAAGTTTGTGAAATAATGAGCTTTAACTGGTTTTGTATTTGGTAACTGACGTTTAGATTTTTACAATTCTCTTCCTATAAGTGTAAATATATATAAGGTGGCGTGTTTTGTTTAAAGAGAAAAAAGGTTTTCTGTGAAGGGGGAGGCAACTTTCTTGATGCCGTCGTGAAGTATCGTCAGATGCCGCTCGCGAAACGGCGGGTTTTGGTGGGCGGTCTATGTTTCTCGTCTGGGGCTAAACACAGTCGATTTGGGGTATTCCATGGGGTTTGTGGTCTCCGACTGAAAGGGGGTTAGGGGTTACCATCGGGTGGAGGTTGTAGGCTTTCCGGCGTTCCTAATTACTAGCCTCAACATTGGGTTGCCTGTCGCTCATTGGCGGTCCTGGTTGCCGCCTTTCCAGCACCGCCTTTATTGGTTTGTTGGCTGTGTTGGTGGTTTCTTGGTTCCCATCGCCGATCTGAACATGCGTCGCTCTCTGCCGGGTTGTTGAGGTACCTAAACCACCGACCGCCGCTCTTTCCCGCCATCGTCCTCTTAAACCCTCATTGATCAGCGTGTGGCGGTGGTTTTGATATCTGCCCTCTTTCGTTCTTTCTAGACAGAGACAACTTTTAGGTAGAGAGAAGGATGGGTAGGTTGCTATGTCGTCGTCAGTTCAGGCCACTTTTGGGTTGGTCGGTCGCCGTTTAACAACACTGCTCCCTGCGATGTTAGTGGCGCCTTGTTTTTGTCTCTTTCATTATTTCTATAGAGAGAGAAGTTTTTAGTGGAGAGAATGATGAGAGAATTGGTGTGTCGTCGTCGCTTCCGGACGACTTTGGGTCGGATGGTGGCGACCCTACCGCTGCTTGCGATGGTGGTGGCACCTTCTTCTCCTCCCTGATTTCGATATTTTTCACTACAAATGGGTAATGCATGTGGTGGTATGTTTTGTTGTTTTCGGTTGTGTCACATCCCGACGAAAGCGTGAAATGCTTAAATATGACCATTTTAGCTCAAAACACATTGATTATAAGTAAACAATCATAATAGCAATTAAAACATGATAACTTAATATCACATATATAAGTAAGTCTTTAGGTTACATTAAGTTTACAAAATTTGTCTAATTAAATACTAATACATGTAATCAAATCACAAAATCTTTAACTGCTTCACATTTCTTCAGTAATACTGGATGTGTGCATCTACCATTATACTATGCTCGAATATGTTAACAGTTATTTTTACACATGTCTTCTCAATCACTTCGCCCCAACCGTTGTACACATCGAATGAGAACATAACACTGTTAATAATTTTGTTCTCCTGAAAAAACATACTAAAAATTGTCAACATAATGTTGGTGAGAAACATAGGTTTAATAACCAAACAAAACATATTGATGCAACATAAATAAGATTATAACCATACCTATTTATATGCCAGGTGACTTATAAATGTAAATAGTGAATGCCGAATATAAACTATCACGGATTAAGAAGTGAAATCAAACACACATACACACAAATATAAATAAACTTCAAGTGTATTGCTATCTAAATTTGAATGTTTATAATGAGTACAAATTCAAGAAAATGATCAAAAGCTATCTCTCTAATTACAAAGACTAACTTATATTTATAACTTAAAAAAAGTTCTCACGTGAAAACACTAGTTCTCGTGCGACTAGATGTCGCGCGAGAAGCAGTTTTCGCACAGTAACTGTCACAACCCATCCGGTGGCGGAATCACCGGAAGTGACGTGTAAGATTGTTCAAAGACATCATGACACTATATTGTAATATAAATTAAGTCGATTTCTTTAAACTAAGAATACAAGTACAAATTGTTCAAATTCAAGATACAACAAAAATGCAAATTTCGACAACTAAATTTATAGTTTGTATCTAAGGTAGTAAATCCCTAGATCCATTTTCCGTGATAGCATCAAACGTCTCCTGAAAAACATGTAAAATAATATTTTGATCAACAAATAATGTTGGTGAGTTCATACGATTTTCATATATATAATAATCAAGTTTAAAGGCAACAATTCGCATGCATAGACG
>BJCO01101576.1:2124-13102 GCA_018326465.1 Flaveria floridana
ATTTATGTCGTAACGTACTAGACATAGTACTCTTTTATTGTTTGGAACGAGTTAGGTCAAATATTATAATCTTATTTCGTTGGTATAAATTCGAGTTACTCTATGTTTTGATGTAAATTTTGCTAGGAAATGTGTTAGAGGGAATGTAATATATGCTTTATGATGCCGCCTATGGCTTCCCCGCACTTGCTTATTTTGATGTATGTTTTGAGTTGTTCTACGTTTTATCGTGTTACTCCATATTTTACGTAAATTTAGTTCGGAAACAATTTGAGTCGATTATATTTTATACTTGATCATGACACGTACGTTCGCCGCCGCAGCAACGCGCGGCGAGTTAAATAACTAGTTGCTTTATAAGCCTGTTAGTATACACCTACACTAATTAAATAGCCCAATAAGGTACGTGAAGTTCAGCCCAATGGACCAAGTTCCAGCCCACTTATTAAAGTGTAACAATTACCAGCTCTCTCTAATATAAATAGATCTATGATCTATCCATTATCATCGTACTCAACGCAGCAACAATACTAGCTAATACATCGTTGTCAACATTGTATTATATATAGTAGTTTTATTAAACTCGTGTATTATACGGATTAGATAAATAAAATATTAAATATAGTGAAAATTTATTAGTTATAAAACGGTTAAAATTATTTACAAGTAAGGAGTAAAAATAATAAAACAATGATATCAATTTTTTCAATCTTTTATTTCTAAACTTTTTTTTTCCAAATGAAAATAAATTTTTTTTTTCAAAACAAACATTCTAGAAAAAAGTAAATTTTTAAAAATTTCTTACTATAACTCCCAAGTTTAATTAATCTTTGTTTATAAAAGTTTTACTTAAAAACATCATTTTTAATATTTTAAATTTTATAAAAGTTTGATGTTTTATAAAAATTTCTTATTTTGTAAATATTTATTTCTTTAGAAACAATATTAATACAAAGATCCTTTTTACTAAATTTATTATTAATAATTAATGTGATATTTAATATGAGAGATAAGTGGGAAAATTTAGGTGAGATGGGGGTGTGGTAATGACATGTGTCCACCCTAATTAATATTTTATTAGAGTAGAAAGATACTTTTTCATGAAGGTTGGTGTTTTTATTAATTTTTTATCAATTTAAGTTAGATATATTTAACAAAATTGATATATAATATTTTATGAAATTTTGAATGTTTCTTTGCGACAAGTATGTCTTTTGATATGAATTTTTAGTGAAAGCTGGATTGTCTCAACGCTCAACAGACACTACTCTAATTTACAATTTAGACTCTTAAATTTTTAGTTTTTCAAATTGAACTTATGTAACTTTAGTTTGTAAAACTTATTTAAGAATAACAATTCGTGATTGTGTTTAATTTTTATGACTTCGTGGTATAAGTTTTATACTTTTATTAAAAACATATTTGTACACACTACACACAATTTAGTATTTTATTTAATTCCGATTTTCATTGATAAATATGTTTTCTATAATAATAAATGAACCATATTTACGTGTTTTTTAATATTTGTAAGAAGAATTATTAGTCTCGAGTGTTAAACGGTTGGAATGGATTTAATCCCCACCATCATCAAGATTCACAATGAACCCCTACATTGATCCTCTTTAGTCTTCATCTATCACCAAATAACACTACGATGTGTCTTTGAATGATTGTGGTGAGTTGTTTTTGGTCCCATCTCAATTGATTAAGAAGATCGATGTGCACGTGAGAATGACTAGTACATTTCATGATGAGAATGACTAGTCATAACACATTATGATGATATTGACTACTACATTTCATTCATCATGTTGAGTCGGTTTGATTTCAAGTAACACTAGTACAGAACTGGTTTGTTAGGACGGTCCTAACTGATTTGTTAGGGCGGTTCAAACGGAATTCGCCTCAAAAAATGGGTTTAAAATGGGTTTATTTGATAGGGCGGTTATTTTGTCATTTTTTAGGGCGGTTTCTAGATTTTTAGGGCGGTCTTGTCCATGAACCGTCCTATAAAATCCATATTATTTGTTAGGACGGTTAGTTATTATTTTTTAGGGCGGTTTTCCCCCCCAAACCGCCCTAATAAATCACATAAACAAAATAACGTTAACTTTTTAAAATATTGAAACTATTATCGTCTTCAACCTCAAACTCTCTCTGTTATCAAACTTCTAGCTTCAATCAATTACTCAACAATTTTATATTAATCATCATCTTTATTATTCTCAAATGAGAAATATATTAAGGTATGTTACTATATTTTAATTTCTTTTTAAATTTTGATTACTGTTGATTGTGTTTATTAGTGATATAATTTATATAATGTTTTGGTTTAGTGATTCAAGTCTTTATATATAATCATCATCACCATATATTTGATCAAGATCATACTAAGTTTTAACAAGAGTTTGTTCAAGAGGTTTTTCAAGATTTTAAAAGGTTAGTAAGTTTTAATCTGTTAGTGATCAAGATCATACACACACATATATATATATATATACACACATACACAAATATATATATATATACACACACACACACACACATATATATATACATATATATATATATATATAATCATTCAATTTAATGATAGAACATATATTTGATTGTCACTATACACACACAATTTAATCTTTTAGTGTTAGACTATATACATATGAGATAGAATATTCAAAAAGTAAGTTAGGATCCACTGTCAGAAATGAAAATTGACAAGTTGATTTTACAATTAACGCCGCAGTTTATAAGCAAAATGTACACTAAGTAGGCGTCCATGTATTTTAAGGTATCATTGTGTTATTAATCAAATTTTGTATATTAAACACTAAGTGTTTGAGGAATTATTGTACAATGAAGTTGATCTTTTATAATATATTTCAATAGTTTGAATGGTATGGTTTTAGATTATATGGTGAGTTTGGGAATGGAACAATGAAAAGTAGCAAAATATATTCTGGAAAAAATCCATTTAATAAATTAATATATTTATTTCAAAACTACAAAACCGCCCTATAAAATGTAAAAAAATCGTCCTATAAAATGCAGACTGCCCCACCAAAACCGCCCTATAAAACAAGAACCACCCCAAAAAATATTATCCAAAAACCGCCCTATAAAATCAAGAACCGCCCCAAAAAATATAAAACCGCCCTATAAAATAACCGCCCCATAAAATGAACCATTTTTTAGAGCGAGGTTTTTAAGGGCGCTGTGAAACCGCCCTAACAAATTAAAATAACCGCCCTAACAAACCAATCACCTTAAATTGTAGGATTGATGAGGACAAGCGTTTTGTATACTTGTTATGAGTTGTATATGTGTTTACCACCCAAGATCCCCTACACATATATGTGCTTAAAGATTTGTGTTAATAGTCATTGTAATATTTAGAATGATATGAGAATAAACCGAAGAAAATGTTAACAACAATATTTGTTGTAATATTTGGAACATTTTGTTCAGCTTAATATTTAGTCCGATTTGTTTGACGAATAAACTAGTAAGACAACCAGTTCAATTGTGATTAGACTTAAAACATTGGTTGAAATAGTTAAAAGTATTGTGGAAAATTAGAAAAAGATACTTAATTGGCATGTATTTATGAATGATGTGGTGGATGGTGAATTAACATTATAAATATATCTATAAACCTTTTCCAACTACATCTCTATTTCTCTATCTACTACATACAATTAAAAAATCAAATTTCATAAATTTTGCATTTCATATTAAGTCATCTTTATATAATACTTCCATCTTTTTACATTTTTGTTAAATAAAACTTCTACGAAACTAAATACCTTATTTATAACTGATATACACACACAAAAATTCGTGTAAGAACCATATTCATATCAAGAACTACGTAATCACCTAAGAAATTATAGATATTTGTTTAACTTCCTACGCGTAAATAAAAAAATTTTTATTTAAAGATATACGAGTTCAATGTATAAGTTTTTTCAAAACGACTTTTTTACTCATAAATGTCATATATATATATTCCTGTACTAGAGAACTTAAACTCACATCATATTTGTATGATATAGTCACCAATGCTACAAGGTTACAAAGTTATGGGCCGATTCAATGTATAAGATTAACTGGCATGTGTACTGTGAGGATGCATTAGTTTTGTTGCATTTATGTAAAAGGGACCTCAAGGATCATTTAGGATCAATACTATTGATGATTGCAATATATAAGATTTTTTGGGTGCAAAGTACTTGACCTTTCTTTGTTTCCCATCATCTATTATTCACTCATCAATACACACACGTATACGGTCATCAATACAAACACACACGTATACGGTCATGCTTTAACTAGAACCATCTTAAATAACGAGAAAGTACCATTTTATTATTAAAGATATGTTTGATGAATGTAGTTTTTATTACCCCTCCTATATGAATACATACATTCACCAGTGATCAATACACTATAGTTTTCAATATTTTATTTGTTGAATTTTACTTATATTAAAAGTAGATATACTTAGATATGTTGATGGTAAGATTCATATTTGTTTTGTCATTTATGATTTTAATTTTTAAGTGTGACTTCAATACCTCTATGTATAGAACGTACTCATTTCATTTTATGAGAGAAATATTAACTTTTAGTAAGGGTTCATCAAGTGTGAAATTAAGGGACATTTTAATATTTTATTTTACATATAATTTTGTTGAAAGAGATATTGTGTGGGGTTTAGTGACTGGGAATGTCGAAAGCAAATGATATGGACACACGAGTGAATACTATTTGGATCCAACTGGAACCTTAAATGCTCAATTTCTCTCTTCTTCTATTGTCGTTTCAAATTATTATTTATATTATTAGCCTCAATAATACAAGTCATGTATAAATAAATAGAAGTAAAATCACATTTTGGTATCTGTATATAATTGAACGAAAAGTACATAAATGATTCTCCCAACTTATTTATTATAGAAATGATCATCATGATCTGGACTTAACAAGATGTTAGTTTTTCTATCTTTATATTTTAGCAAGCTCATACACACCTCACATATGTGTTCTTTTTTTTTTGCCATGTAGTTTAACAGACATCTGTACGTTTTTTTCTTTAACTTCCTTACTCTCACTCGAGTAAATATGCATAGTTCATATGGCTGATGTGCAATAATTTTGACGTCAAGAATCTTAATAAATCTAATGTGTCATTTCTATTTGTGTACTATCTAACGATAGGACTGGAATCCGGGCTTCTAGGCAAATTGAAGCTTGAAGACAGAAAGCAAAAAATATCTAAAACAATCTAAATCTAAATCTGAATAATAACTAAAATAAAGAAAAGGTCCTTGGGTTGTGAACGATTGTCACTCGTTACGTAACAAAGTTCAGTATCCGTATGTTAGGCAAGAAATGATTAGTACAGATCGGCTAGCGAAGATAGCTCAGTCTCAGTAGATCCCTCACTCCTCACCGCCTTACGGAAAGAGAGCCCCAAGGGAGAGAGTTTCGGTACTTCAGGCATATCTACTTATTTTACTAACTAATCTAGGGAATAATTGTATATAGGTTGAGACAACAAATTCATAATAATCGTTTCCGAATTCTTAAAAAATGGTATATTTAATCACATTAGTGACAGACAAAAGATATGTGATTATTGTTTGATTCACATCATCATTATTTGGTGATTAAACAAACAAACAAACGTACCCAGTAAATACCACTCAAGAGCAGGGTCTGGGAGGGGTAGGTGGTGGCGAGTATTTCCTCTATCTTGGGGGTATTTGGTGATTATTTGTTTTTAATAGAAAATTATACTAGCAAATCTCAATGTTTGTTTTTCATATGTTAGGAGGGTATAGTTGCACAAGGAAATAAAAGCTATTAATTCAATATTAACTTGGAAACTATTAAATCCTTAGCATACAATCTTTAACACAATATGTCCAGAACTGGTATATTGTATATTAAAGTAGACATGTAAGTTTATCAAATTCTTTACTTACCAAACTAGACATTTACATGTATTACCAAACCACTAACAAAAAGTCACTCAAACAATATGTTCATTTGCACAAAATCTAAATACATGAGAAATTCAAATATTCAATCATATTTATTCTTAAAGTGGAAATTTAATGTGTACTTTGCTTAGAAAACTATATGTACAGGTTGATCATTTCAATTTTTCTAGCAAGTGCTTAAACTTTCACATGACATATTGTGGCCTGGTCTTATCAAATGAGACACATATTGTAAACATATATTTAGAATTAACATTTAACCTATATGCTTATATTTTTAACATCATTATATATGATGAAAGCTTTTATAATATACAATTATGCAACAATGCATCACAATAAACTTAATTGTCAATTTTCTCGCTAACACCTTAGTGTAACATGTGAAACGTGATTTCAACTTCTCGCTTTTTAAGAGTAACATGTGAGAATGTCTTTCATATAAATATATGCTTTTAGTAACATGTGTTACATAAGCTTACATGTTACATAGGACCGGAGTCATGAATCCAATTATTATGCATATTTATTGGTGGTCTGTCAAGTATAACCTCACATGTTATGCCGACGTACATGTCTCGTGTACTTTCTCATATTTTCATTAAACAGTTATAACGTATTAATACGTATGGTGTGTTTACCTTGTTTCCTATAATTATAAAAACATGCTAAAAGTAAAATATGTCCTAACAATGATTAAGATGGACTTGTGTTATGTACACATAAAAGGCGCATATATATGCAACAATCCCCTTTGCTATAAGTATCATAAAGATTGAATTAAAAGAGAATATTATGAAATGAAACTTTTGCGGCTGAATTTACATGATATCAACATTTTATAATAATCTTAATTTTCGTAAGTAGAATGGCTACGTCCTTCTAATTTAAAAGGTTTCTGCTTTAAGTTTATTTAATTTAGTTTCATAATGAAAATATATACTTTTAAAATGTTCAAACTTCAAAAACTCTTCCTTTCTTGTTCTTGTCTATTTTTCTTCCCGTCTCCTAGAAGGTTAGAATGCAACATAATAATTGTCAATATAAACATTAGTTTTAAGTAAACATAACGATTCATCACGAAACATATAAACCAAAGATAGTTTAAATATGTGGTCAATTCGGCCGTTCAAAAAAATATATGTTCAAAGCTAGACTGTGAATAAAGAAACAAGATAAATAATAAATAAAAAGCATAGGTCCCACACTCACACATTATTTGTCCAAACTCTAAACTACTATAAAACACATGCAATATAGTGATATTTTTAGTATATTACTCTCAACTTATATAGTTATTTATACTTTATAATCTCCGGCCAAATATGGAAGACATTAACGTAAGTGAAAGTGAACTTCAAAACCAAGCCATCGTCGATACTCTTTACAAGACATTAGCCACCGGAGACACTAAAAATGTCACCGGAATATTAGCCACTGATCTCGAGTGGTGGTTTCACGGCCCTCTAAACTGCCACTACATGATGCGCATGCTAACCGGAGAAGCTCAACACATCGAGTTCAAGTTCGAACCTCGAAGTATAACCCCCATTGGCGACGAGATAGTGATTGCTGAGGGCTATGAGGGAGCACATGTGTACTGGGTACACGTGTGGACCTTGAAAGACGGGTTGATCACCCGATTTAGAGAGTATTTTAACACGTGGTTGACGGTAAAGGAGTTGAAAATGAAACCCGTTGGTCGGGTGGGGAAGGAGAAGTGCTCCACCGTGTGGCGGAGCCAGCCTCGAGATCTTTTCCAGCGGTCATTGCCTGGGCTCATGCTTGCCATTTGATAATGGTGCATGATCATAATCACCATTGTTGTGCAAAAGTACCATCTATGTTATGTTTTCCTTAATTGATGTAGTCATGAACTCCATGAAACAAACATTAATTGTACATGTTTTAATTGATTTTGTGAAAATTTTTGAATATTATGTGTAGTTTTACCGAATTTTATAATTGTGTCATGAACCGGTTTCAACTTTTTTAAACGATTCATTCGATTAGTTTCTAACTATGTTGTTGTATGTTGTTATATAATTATGTTGTTAATAATATAATGTGTGTAGTCCTATATACAGATAGGATCATAGGAATGTACATGGGCCATGTTGTTTGAAGCTCTTTGGGATTAGATTGATAAGATTGTAAATTGATAAAATTCGAGTTTAAATCAACAACCTTGAACATAATTCAACCTCACATTCATATTTATAACAGATATTCGTACTTCCTTTCTTTTACTTTAATTTCCACTCTTTTATTCGAGTACGCTTCGTTGTTCGTATAGTTGATGTGCAATCATTCCGACGTCAAGGATCTCAACAAAACAATGGTCTTGATTCTATTTGTGTGCTAAAGTGACGAGTACGTATTTTATAATTAAAACAACTAATCTTACTCACGTAATTTAGGGCAAAATTCTATAGAGATCGAAACAACGATCGGTAATAATCATTTCCGAAATGTTAAAAGATTAATTTTTTTTAACTCCTTGGTGACTGACAAAAAAAATATATGAGATTATTCTTTGATTCATTTCATTATTGTACGTTGGATGATTGCTTATATTGAGTAAAATTATAAAAGCAAATATTAATGTTGTTTTCATATGTTAGAGCGTATATTTGCATAAGGAAATAACAACTTTTGATTTTAACTTGCAAATTATTACATCCTTAGCGTACATTTTAAAACACAATAGGTCTAGCACTAGGTTGTAAAGTAGACATATAAAGGGCGTACCCGGTGCATGAAGCTCCCGCTTTGCGCAGGGTCCGGGGAGGGGCCGGATCGCGAAGCGATCTGATGTACGCAGCCTTTCCTTGCACAATTTTGTGCAAGAGGCTGTTTCCACGGCTAGAACCCATGACCTCAAGGTCACAAAGCAGCAACCTTACCAGTTGCTCCAAGGTCACAAAGTAGACATATATGTTTATCAAATTATTTACCTTAACAAACCAGACTTTTACATGTATTTATCTAAACGTTAACATGTCCATCTAGCATTTCAATAACCTGTAATTCACGCTAAGATTGACGCATTCAACTTGACCAAAATTCACAAAAACAAAGTAGTCATTTGCCCAAAATCTAATCAAGTGAGAAATTCAAATATTTAATCATACTCGTCCTTCAAATGGAAATTTTAGTTTACACTTTGCTTATGTACTCGATCTTTGTTGTTTGATCATTTTGTTATTCTAGTGCTTAATTAATCTTTTACTTGATCAACTATGGTTTAATCTTAGTAAATTAAAGACTTATTCATAAATAATAGGAGTTTTAGAATTAGCATTTAACTTATACGTTTAGATTTTTAACATTATAAAACTAAAGGAGAATAGAAACACTAAGACCTTTTGTTAACTGAAATTACATAGTCTAACGTTTTAATATTCTAGATTGTTGTCAGTAGAATAACTAAATCCATCAAAAATGTTTCTACTTTAAAATTTTCTAACTTCTTATAAATTCTTCCTTTTTTTTCTCTCTATTTATTTTTCTTTCCTATTCCCTAGAAGCTTAAAAGAACAATATATGTTCAAAAAAATATGTGTTCAAAGCCGAGACTGAGAATATTAACAAGTAAAAAACAAGATTAATCAAATAAAAACTTATCGGCGTTGATGCTTGCCATTTGATAACGTTGCATGATCATGATCACCATTGTTTTTCAAAAGCACAATCTACTTTATGTTTTCCCTAATTAATGTAATAATGTATGAAATTATGAACTCCATGAAACAAACATTCAATTTGTACAGGTGTTGATTAATTATGTGAAAATTTTTAATATAATGTGTATATTTAACCTATTATCATTGTATAAGTTAGTTAGGGGCTGTTTGATTTGCTTCTGACCCGTCTGACCCACTGACCCGGTGAGAGGTGGAGGTCGGTCAGCTCGTTTGATTCCCCCGATTTGCTTCTGACCTGATCAGCTCCTTCTGACCCATGCCTATTTTGAGCTCTTACCCGGTCAGATTTGAAGACTGCTCTTACTCGGTCAGCCCCTGCTGACCGAGACTAACTTATCAAACACCCCCTTACTAACTTGTGTAAAACTCCAACGATTCATTCCATAAGTAATTTCTAATTAGTTATTTTGTCGTACATTGTTAAAGAGATAAATATGTGCGCACTCCTATGGACATATAGTAATGTACACAACCGACGTTGTTTGAGATCGAGCTATATGGGATTGGAGCGTTAAAATTTTGAAACGAGTTGATTTTAAATCAACGAGCTTGATCTAGAGCATGATTTTAACCTCACATTCATCTATTTTAACAGACATTTGTACGTTCTTTATTTTTCATTAACTTCCTGATCTCTCTCTCGTTCGTGTAACGGTTCATTGTTCATATGTTCCGACGTTAAGAATCACAACTAATATACGGGATAATTCTATAGAGGTTGAGACAACAAATTTGTATTAGAGATTGTTTTATGTATTATTAATCATTTGTGACCTACAAAAGATTTGAGATTATTGTTTGATCGACTTCATCATTGTTTGGTGATTGTTTATTTTTCAATAAATAATATAGGCATTTAAGGATTAGCATAATTTATCCTATACTTTTAAAATTTTAACATTAGCAAATTAGAAGAGAATAGAAAGATGTAAGACCTTTTTTTAACTGAAATTACATTAAATCTAACATTTTAAAATTCTACATCGTCAGTCACTAGAATTGCTAAATGCCTAAATCCATCTAAAAATTTTCTTACTTTTAACTTTTACGTTTAGTTCCCTAATTTAAAATATTTTTATAAACAATTCAAAATTCTTATTAATTCTACCTTTATTTTTCTCTTACTCATGTTTCTTTCTATCCCAAGAAGGGAGAGAATGCAACAGTAAAATGGTCCATGTAATAACATAAAACAAAGATAGTTTAAATATGTGGTCAATGTAAATAGTAAATAATTCCGGCCGTTCAAAAAAAAAAAAAAAA
>BJCO01101867.1:0-10175 GCA_018326465.1 Flaveria floridana
ATATATATATATATATATATATATATATATATATATATATATATATTTGATAATGGTTATTATATATATAAACATATATACATGCATGCGCACGTAAATTCTATATATATATATATATATATATATATATATATATATATATATATATATATACATGCATGCAAACATGCATACGTAAAAATATATATACATGACATGCATATGACATAATAATGTAATTTACTAAATAATATTCATAAGGTGTTAGTCGAACTATAAAATTTTACTTTGGATATAAAATTATCTAACCTTATTCTTAGGGTTGTCACACATATTATGAGTTTAATAATTTTATTATTTATCTATATGTTTTAAAATAAAAGTGGACGAGTATAAAATGATAATTTACATATATATAAAGACACCCATATGAAAAATCATGCTTAAATTTTAAAAATTAACCATTTTATTTCATTTATGCGCTTATAGTATAGTATAACATATGATGTTTATAATACAAATGCTAAAACATATACACGTGGCCAAACAACACCGTCATTTACTTTCATTATCGTTCATTCATTACGATTGAACACTTATCTCTCTTCCTATTTCCCTTGCCGGTTGTTAACAGCCCAATAACAATCAAGATGATAATTTTTTATGAAATTTCTTAATTAACTTTCTCTGGTCTATGCAAATCACTACCGAAAGTTGCCTCCGATGATTATAAAACATAAAACAAACCCTCTCCTAAAATCTAGGTAATAAGTGATTTCCGATCACAAATACCACATATGTTTTCACTAATCTTGTTGGCATATATATATATATAACTCAATGAGTAAGTCATTTTTATAATTTTGAATCTATTTTAATATTTATTTTAATTGTTTTCAGTAATTTCAACAACAACGATATATCAATCACATTTCAAGTATGTAACACCATCTATTACCTTTTTAATTTAATGTCATCCGTGTAGCATTTTATAGTTAATAAACCAATTTGTAACAGTTAACGCTTAATATTATTATTGATAAAGTAATAATCAAGCTTTAAGCCGAACATAAACTGGTTTTGACCCAACCTGACTCGAACAGTGAGGTTGAAGTTAGTTTGTAACCTTTTTTATTTACACTAGTTATAAAAGAGCCAAACCATATAGAACATGATTTCAAATCAAACCGATCATTAGCCATCAAAAACTAGTTTCAAACCGGAGCAATTTGAGCCAAATCTGATGTTCACAAGCTTTGGCCGAACCCAAACTAGTTTGGGCTAAAAAACTTATGATTATACTCAAGGCTAGTGTGATGAACCGAGAATGTAACAATACTAAGAATCACATTGGAATATCTTAATTTTCTGTTTTACACAAACATTAATATTAATAGTTTACATGAAGTTATTACATAAAGAAACAAGGAGTACATGGCTGTTCGGTCATATGAACCAATACGGCCACTGGCTATAAGCAATACAACTGGGAGGCATGTGAATATAGGGTTGAATATTCACTTCGGGTTTCTTCTCTGGCGGCTTCTTCACTTCAGGATTCTTTGGAGGCGCGGGAGGGGGTCCAATTGTCACCACATCCACACATTTTATGACCTTTCTTACTCTTTTGATTATCACATAAGGGTCAGCATCTCCTGTAACCGTTAATGTCTCTTTGGCTGCATCAATTTCAATCTTATCCACACCTAAAATAAGTTAAGATAGCAAACATGAAAATATATTTCCTGAAACTTGTCACTTCTTGAAAACAAGTCAATTGATCAACATCAACAAAGAATGTAAATGAATCAACTCAAGGCCACGGTCAAAGAGTTCGAGTTGGGTTGATCTTGTGTCCTAACGCTATAAGGCTAAACCTTGATGTTTGCTCGATGCAAATTTTGTAAGCTCGAGTTTAACCCCAACTCGACTTATTTATTATTTCATTATTATATTAGTGTAGATTTATAAATATTATGTATAATTAACTACAAAAGATACGGAAAAAGTCAAATTACCTTGAACTCCAGAAACTGATTTCATGATCTTCTTCTTGCATTTGTCGCAAGAGAACCGCACCTTCAGTGTTGTTCTTTGCACCATTTGCCCTGCTTCTTCTTCTCTTCTCCCTTTACACACACACATATATATAAATGTAATTATGTATGTTTCTGTATAAATTAAACCTCACAAAACTTCATAAATTTGTCATCTTCTTTGGTTGTCAAGATCATAAGAAATTCTTTGATTGTTGATTATTTTTAATAAAGGTGGCGGTCGAATTTGACCATTGATTTATTTTAAACCTGACGAACACACACTCTTTACACCACATCTGTTCTAATCCTAAATCACAACACCTTTTTGCCTTCATATTAAACCCACAACCTTCAATTTATTTAAACCAGCTATTTTCAAGTTTTAAAAACTAAACAAATCTGATTTAAATACCGAGTTAACTTTTTTTTTTTCAAGGGCTCATACATATTTACTTGTACTCTTAAAGTACATTAAATTCTAAAACTACCTATTCTTAAATTCAAACTGCCCTAGTCTTATATAAAGAAGCATTAACTCTTATCATTAGACTACAAATTAACCAAATGACAAACAACTCAACGGAAGTGGGCTTGTAATCAATAAAAAAAAGACTATCAGCTCAATTATTAACCTAACAATTTTAGAAGTCTTTATTTATTAATACCTAGCATTAACTTTTAAGAATCAAAACTACTTTTGAAGTCAATACACGCTTTTTCCTCATTCACACGTCTACTTTTCGTATTCAACGGACCCACTTATTTTTTTTTTTTTTTTTTTTTTTTTTTTTTTTTTTTTTTTTTTGAAAGGTGTGCTTCAGTGGTCGCGACCCGAAGTCGCCCTACAAGCCGCTCGAGTTCGAGTCCCGGGATCCTATAGGAGGATTAATCCGCGACGATCGACTCGGTCACCCCGGGCGGGAACCCCACGGAATGTGGGTAAACCCTCCCCCCTCAGGATAGAACCCGCGACCTTAAGGTCACTTGTCCTTATCCCTCATCGAGGTGGCCACCAGGGCAAGCCCTGATGGTTAACGGACCCACTTATTAACGAGATATATAAGAATAATAATTAGGTTTAATGAAAGACATTTGCTTATTAAACTGGTTGAAGTATGTATGTCTTGATCTTTGATACCTGGTATGATGTGTAACGCCTAAATATTTCAACATTTTTTAAGAGTTAAGGTTCATTATTTTAAAAATTACTGCTATAATATTTATAATTAATACATGTTTAGGACATCCGAGTTCCAAAATATATAAATTCATATAAAAAAACACTAGGATTAATTCCGTCCATATCAATATATGATTGAGGGTCTATTCAAAATAACAACAAATGGATGAAATTGTGCAACAAAAGGTGACATAGGAGAAAATAAAATCACTCGTAAGCTAAAACTCTCTGCTTCAAAAACTCGAGGACAATCTTTTTTCAAGTGCGAGATAATGATAAGGGGTTGACAATTAGAATGACTAGACTCGTATATGAATGAGTGGAATGTAGAAGAAGAGTGAAGAAAAAGGACATTCGCTTCAATTTGAAGATTTTCAATGACTTTTTATAACAAAAGAAGTATAAGTTTACACAATTATTATTAGTTATCATGTTATTTTCTTGAGTGTCATATTTAATTGCTTATGTTGTCAATTTGATGGCAAATAGCTAAGCTTTCTTTGCTAAAAGGAACTTGATGTATCGATTTTTTGGTTATTTATTACTATATCATTTTCTTTTGAAGAGTATTTTGTTTTGTTTTGTTCTATTTTCGCTTTTGCCACGTGATACATGACATATTGCAACTAAATCACGTGTCATGCTATTGATGTGGTATTGTTACTTAGCCCATTTTGATGTAATTTTCCCTTAGTGTAAGAAATTGCTCAACTTTAAACTTAACTTCGTAATAAATATGAAAAAAATCATTAGGGAGCCATATTGTGCTTCCATTTCTATGTTTGCCCCGAATGCCCCCGGGCAATATTATGTCCTCGGTTTTCAAACGTGCCTTCTAGATTCACCCATGACCCACTCAAGTTACATCTCAATTCTTACTAACGAGTAGAGTACCCTGCGCGTTACCAAGAAATTTTCGGACGCAAAACAGAAAACAAAATATATCTAATTTAACTTGATCATGAAAAAAAGTTGTATCACGTCAACATTCAAAATTATATAAAATTATATACTTAATTATTTAAATAAAATAATACTTAATTTAAATAGTACTTAGTTATAAATATATAATTAGCAAATAGAAATTTAAATGTCAAATTATTGTATCATAAATAAAATAAAATTTAATGAAATGAATTAAATAATATCATATTATTAAATAATGTATTAATAATGTTTATTAAGTACATGAAAGAGACAACGGAAAAATATCAATGAATAATTTAATGGATTAATTTACCATATTGCCCCTAAAGTATTTTAAAATCTTAATCAATTTTCTATTCTATCTCTTTTAAATGTCTTGCACTTTTTTTTATAAATATTGATTCAAAACTTGTATACTTGCAAAATTACATCTCTATCCAAAGAGATTTTTATATAGTAATATAGATATAAGTATTTAAATGGAATAATATTTAATTCAAATAGTATTTAGTTATAAAAATATGATTAGTAACTGTAAATTTAAATGACAACTTATATTATTATAAATAAAATAAAATTTAATAAAATAAATTAAATAATATCATATTATTAAATAATGTATTAATAATATGTATTAAATAAGATAATAATTAGAAGGAGTTAGTTAAATGAGGACAAAAATGAAACTATTGTATAAGACATTTGTACTCTATGCTTAAAATGTTATATAGATGTCACTTTGAATGAAATTACCATCTTAGACTTTTCATATGTAATACATAGTAGTATAGATATACATCAAGAGCTATTAGATATAAACTTTACTGAAATTAAAATAAAAAGGCAACAACATATTACATGAGCTGTTGAATGTTATAATATTATAACTAATTAAAAAATTGAATGATCAACGAATACTTTAAGCCCGGTCACTCGGGTAAACGTATTGGTGAAAGACAACCCATGTCTGCGAACACAGACAGCTGTTGACCTGCCCCACCCACCAACTAACGGCCCACTGTGGTAAAATCCACTAGCCTACTTGAAACATATTGAATCAAATGATATTCGAACTCGTGACCTTAATTTGAAAAATCATCGGATGCCTACTTCCAAAACAGTTGATCTAGACCTCATTAGAAATTAATATTAAATGTAATATTTTTAGTTAAATTATAAAAGAGTTATAATATGAAATGTATTTTATTAAAATATTATTATTAATTAGAATATTATAATCCGTTATGTGCATCGTGCTAACTTATCAAATATTTATGGGTTCGAATAGCCTTGACAGGAGTCCAAAATATCCGTCGCATTGACTTACAATTATCAATGGTTCTTCAGGACATAATTTTAGGTGATTATTATATGTTAATCGTTCTAGCTTTTCAAAGTGTTATGTAGTTAGAAAATCTTTATAGGAATATAATTTTTTTTTTCATGTTTCATGTGTAAAAAATAATCTCATTATAGGTTTATGGATATTGTCATTGTTTTACTAAGTGAATTTAAAGTCTAGGTAAGTGATATCTTCCTTTCATAGATCATCTTCATCTTTTTTTATTACTTCAAATAGATTAAATGTTAGTTAATTTAGGTTATCGCAATATTCTCAACTCATCATCTTCGGCTAGATAATAATAAATACTTAGTATCAGAAGCCCTCGTGTTTACGAATCATTACTTGGTTTTATCAAAAGCTATACTACTATCTAATTGTTACAGTTGTCTATTGTATGTGTATTTAGTCATAGCGTGAAAATTATTTCATAAAATTAAAGCTTAATTGTGTAAAATTTAATCTTAAAATCTATAAATATTAACACACACCATTACACCAATACATTCAATTTTTCTTCAATGTTATATCTTTTTATTTCCATTTCTTGACCTCTTTTTTGCCTTTACTTTATAACAAGGTAACTTTAATTTATTATATTCAAGTTAATATTATTATGTAATATAACCTATTTAGAATTCACATACACACATATAATAAACATTAAAATTATAATTTATATAATTATATCTATTAAACTTATATTATAATAGCATAGCTATACGTACTTGCCTTTTCCTTTGTCACTACGATCATGACACCACCATAATCATACATTTTATTGTCACATTCATAGCTCGTGTTACCCTAAGCTTATAATTGTGACTCTTATCACCATTGTGTTTGTACTTTGGATTTTATTGAATATATTTGTTAGTATATAATATTATGTAAACAAAAATTATTATAATTAATTTTATTTTTTTTAAAGGGCGAAAGATTTATGCATTAATATAAAGCAAAAACAAAACAACGGAAAGTCAAGATGCTAAGACGACCACGAAGAAAAACGATTACAACGGGAAATTAGAAAATAAAAAGTTACACCATGTATGTCACTCCACCTCCTTCATTCGGGCTCTATGTTTTAATCACGAGAATGAGGAATACTTTACCTTGTCCACCACCTTAAGCGCAGAAGGATGTTTGCCTTGAAATACCTTTTTATTTCTCGCCTATCTATCAACCATATCGTTGCCATTACGACCCCATAGACTGTTTTTTTGTGACTTGCGGAAGCCGGCAAAGAGAATGGAGCCACAAGCAAATCTGATTCACTATCAAAATCTACGAAGCTCAATCTAACCCATGGTAATACCAACTCTCATACTTGTTTCGAGAATGGACATGCTAGAAATAGGTGATCAACGTTTTCTGTAGAGTCATCACATAGGGCGTATTTCGATGAGACCAACGACACTCCTCTAGCAATAAGATTCTCCTTAGATGGAATTCTATTCCATCATCAATCTCCACATAAAGCAATTTACCTTCATTGGAGCCCATGAAAGCCATTCATGCATAACAGGATCTAAATGAATACAGTTGAATTCTATCCATCCTCAATCTCCACACAAAGCAACTCATCTGACTCATCACCCATCCGTACCCATTTGTCCTCCTCTGCTTGTGCTTGAAACGCGTCGACCATGGCATTGACTGCTTGCAATTGACCACGTTCTGCCTCGGATACTAGTGCATATTTCCAATCCCAGTTTAGAATCAGAGAGAACCATTCTATCTTTGAGTTTACATGACTTATATGCCTCCACTAAATATAAATCAGGAAATAGATTTTGCAATGGGCCATAACCACACTAATTGTCAAACCAAAAGGAAATGTTTCCACCATCACCGACAGAAGCTTTTATGAGTAGTTGTTGATTAGTGCTCTCCTTATAGCACTCCTTATTAATGTTAACAATTCCTTTCCATATTCCATGGATTGATGCTTTTGAAGAAATAAAGCTTTGTTTTCGCGGTTGGTGATGGATTGCTTTGATTACATCTCTAGTTATTTTTTATTAGATCTCTAGTTATTTTTTAGTTATCCTGACGAATTATCATTTTAGTTATCCTTGCCGTTGTTTTCAAAACCCAATTAGATAACGATCGAACACCTTATAGTCTAACCAAACTGGATTTAAAAACCGGATTATTATTATGATAACCATGTTAACTTTTAAAGATCAAACAAAATCATTATTTTTATGTTGAAATAACATCATTACACATATACAACATTATGTTATGTTGTGTATATGTGTAAACTCACAAGTATAAAAAAATTTACGACAAGCATAAGTTACTTACGCCTGATAAATATTTAAAGATGTAATTGTAACTTAAATTAGTCGTAACTTTTTTACGTTAATAAATTTACACATATATATAAAAGAACATATTGTTTATATGTGTAATGATGTTATTATAACAAAAAAATGATAATTTTGATTGATCTTTAAAAGTTAACACAATTATCGTAATAGTATAGGGTTAACATTTAATCTTTCCCTTGTATATATAAGGTGTATATATATATACATATATATATATTAGATATATAATTATATTTATATTTAATATAAATATTTTATATGCGTAGTTTATAGTTATATATAAACTCAATAATAATTTTATGTACAACAATCTAACAGTCCAATCCACCCATTAAACTTATTAAAATCCAAAAAGAAATAATAAAAAATAGAAATTTCAAAAATCCAATCCGAACCGATTCACGGTTTCCAGTCCGACCACCAAATCGGTCCAAGAGGCTAGTTCCTTGAATACAAAACGAATCAGGGTGGATCGGACCAATCCGACATACGAATCCCGGTCCGATAGTTCGACCGGAGGGTTTGATCCGAGTTAGAAAACATCGATTCTTACTGTACAGTTATAAACAATCATCTAAGCTGTTTTTGTCTAAGTCTTTACACTTCATAGAGTTGGTTGAGACTAGCTTTTAAAACGAATCATGAATTCAAATGTGAGAAAGATATTTTGATCGAAGAACATGGGTTTTCCTCATTTGTCCCGATTGGTTGGTCGGGTCTTGACCCGTGTTAGTACAGTAACAAACTAACAATATTATTATAACGCCAAGTCATCTAAATTTTTTTAATTTCTTACATAAATAATAGTACTCGTAAAAATATTACATAACCGTACAAGTGGAACCGGGTTCGTGCCACCGGTGCATATGAACCATGGCCATTTGTTGGCATAGAACACAATCTTGTGGATAGTGCATATCATAAGGATGAATATGATAATTCTGGTCCGGTTTTTTTTCTTCGGGTTTTTTCTCTGGTGGCTTCTTCTCTTCGGGTTTCTTCTCTGGCGGTTTCTTCTCTTCCGGCTTTTTTTCTTCTGGCTTCTTTGGAGGTGCCGGTGGAGGTCCAACCGTCACCACTTCAACAAATTTTCCCGCCTTTTTTGTTCGTAATATTATCTCGTAAGGATCTGCATCCCCTGTTACTGTTAATGTTCCTTTGGCTCCATCGATTTCAATCTGATCAACACCTATTGATCATCATTTAAAACCACACATTTTCTAATCGGATTATAAAATCGCGCAACTATATTTTTACTAGGAACATTAAAAGGAATTTAATTGAGAAACTTTAAGGTAATAACATAAATAAGTTATTTACCCTGGAGTCCAGAAACTGCTCTAAGAATTTTCTTCTTGCTTTTGTCGCTTGATAATTGCACCTTCAAAACAGTCCTTTGCACCATTTGCCCTTCAGAAACACACACACACATACGCACAATCTTTATATATAAACAATAAAAAAATTAGTAATAATAATATACAAAATGGGTACAAAAAAGTGTCATTGGATAGTCCACCATCCCCTCTCAATATTTGCAGACTTAACCATATTTGATTGGCATTTTGTTATATGTTAGATCCGAAAAAAACACTTTTACTATAATACTATAACTCTTTTATATTCTCCTATATGTTAATATATGAATGAAATGAACAGTAAGTAAGGGTATTCCAGGTATTTCACCTGCATTTTGCTAGGTGGAAGGCATCAAGAGTTGATGGGTGGCGATATACGTGTTTTTTCATTCTTCTTTTTTTTGTATACAGTCTTTTCTCATCTCCACCACATTTAGATCTCTCTTCTCATACCTAGAAAAAAAGTTATCGGCTAAAGAAAGCTATGATGACGGATCCGACGACGATATTATGATGTTCATACAACCTTTAATGCATATTTCTTTGGTTCTTCCTCATTTATGCTTTGTAGTGAGAGAGATGGGGGTGTGTGAGTGGCCGGAGATCTCTAGGTTTTTGCCTGGACGAAGGTCGTGTGTTTTCCGCCTGTATATTTCTTCTTCATCTCCGATCGGCCTGTGTGTCCCCCGCGACCACCGGACCTTTATTCCTATGGGTGGCTTACCGGCGGCATGCACGATCTGCCTTTAGTTTCAACTGATTTTGGTTTCTGCCTCTCCCGGACAAGATGCCGGAGGGGGCGGAAGCGGCGGCTACGACGGCTACGGCTTGGCTGCCGTTTCTCCGCTTTTTGTGTGTTGTGGTTGAGAGAGGTTTAGATCTCGCCGACTGGTCGGTGGAGTCAACGGCCGCTCCGGCATGGCTATCGTTTCTCCGTTTTCGATTAAGAGAGGTTTAGATCTGGTCAACGTGGTCTTCGTTCGATGACGACCATAGTGTTGGTGTTGAGCT
>BJCO01102398.1:0-14175 GCA_018326465.1 Flaveria floridana
TAGATCAAGTGTGTGTGTGTTCAAAGAGGTCTTTTGTTCCAAGAACACAAAAGAGAAAAAGAAAGAGTGTAGGCTGCCAAGGGGGCGGCCGAACCCTCTTAATCTCTTAGGGTTTTCCCCTAAAATCTCCTTTTAAGTGACAATTGTTTAAATTAGATACATAATTAACCCTTTAATTATATATATAATATGCACACACACACTTTTATTATTTGATGTTGCTTAACTAATTTAAACAACATAACAAATAATGTCCATGAACAAAATATCCTCATAATTTGTTCTTCCTCACATATAATTTATTTAGAAAACCTATTTTCTAAATTGGTGTAGTTATTTAATTGCATGATCATATCATCAATTAAATATTAGTTGGTGTTTGCTAAGCTTGTTATTGGGTATGACCCGACTTGGATCACTACGTACTAACCACATCAATGTTCTATGTGTCTTGGGCATACAGAATCCAACAGTTCCTTCATCTCGGTAGGAGCAAATCGATACGGCGCTTTGGCAAAGGGTTGAGCACCGGGTGTCAGATCAATCTGAAACTCAATCTCACGATCCGGTGGCACACCTAGTAAGTCTTACAGGAACATGTTCAGAAAGTCACGCACGACCGGCACATCAGACAGTTGGGGTACTGACGCATCCATATCTTTTACGTTGGCCAGGTAGGCACTACATCCATGCCTCATGTACTTTCCTGCGACCGTCATTGAGATCACCTTTGGAACAGTAGTAACGCGATCACCGTAAACCGTCACCGAACTCCCATCGGGCGCAATTAATCGAATCATATTCTTTCAACACATGATGTTTGCTTCATAGGTTGCTAACCAATACATCCATAGTACTACATCGAATCCGCCTAGGGGCATCACATGTAACTTAGCAGCAAACCTATGACCTTCTAATTTTATGGCACAATCCTCTATCACATCAGTAATTCTAGTGGACATACTAATAGCAGTTTCTACATCAAATGGATCATTAATACTTCTACAACTAACAAATAACTTATCACAAAAAGCAGTAGAAATAAAACTCCTACTAGCACCAGAATCAAATAACACAGAGGCACAAATTTGGTTAACTAGAAACATACCTGACACGACATCAGGATCCTCTCTAGCCTCCTCCCTCTTCAACATGAAGGCTCTAGCAGCTGCCTTTGTCCTCCTTCCTCTAGCTTCTTCTTCGTTCTGGAACCTTCGGCCTGCGGCTTCTTGGAGTCCCTGCTCACATGGCCTTCCTCACCGCAGTTATAACACTGTATAAGTCCACACACCTTCGCCACATGACCAGGCTTCCCACATTTGAAGCACACATTCATCCCCAATTGCACTTACCAACATGCTCTCTTCCACATTTACCACACTTCTTCATCCCCGAACTTGAGGACACCATCCTTCGGTCATCCACCTTCCTCCTCTTGTTGTTTCGAGTGAAACCACCACATTCAAACCTCTTCTTTCCCCATCTCTTATCACCATCACCCATCTTCTTCACCTCGACCACCGCCACTTCCCTTTCATCATACAACCTACCCGCCAGGTCCACCACTAATCGAAAGGTACCCGGTCGGGCAGCGATCAAATGCCTACGTACGTCAGCTGGCAATCCCTAGATGTACTTCTTGATCTTTCTCGACACCGGTGTCACCTTATCTGGAACCAACCTTGCCATCTTATTGAACATGGTGGTGTACTGCTGTTGCGTCATGGTACCGGCCTCCAGCTGCTGGAACTCCCTCTCTATCTTGTCGAGTTCCCGGTGAAGACAGAACTCCTCAATCACCAACTTCTTTAGTTCTAGCCACCTCATCTTTCTAATGGCCCTGCTATCCTCGGCCTGGACAATATTGTCCCACTAGCATAAGGTCGTGTCCACAAACGAGTGGGTAGCAAACTTCACCTTCTTTTCTTCTCGACACTCGCTGATATCAAGCACCGCCTCCATCTCCCTCACCCATCGGTGAGCAGCAGCAGCAGTGTCATCCCGTAGAATGTTGGGGGCTTGCATCTCTAAAATGCATGATAATTGCAACCACATGTAGTTTCCAGCATTGCTTCTTCCTCCTCCTCACTCCTGACAATCATCCCGGTCTTTGATCGTTCCCTCTCTTCCTTTCCTGTGGTCCTTCTCCTCTCTTTCTTCTCGTCCTCTCTTATAGTTTTGATCACTTCACTCACCACAGACAGCTGTATCATCTGCATGACCTGGTGCACTTCCTCTACCACCGCCACTTTCATCGAGGCCCTTAAGTTTGCACTTTCATCACCACCTTCCTGGTGATGCATCTCGGGCTCTTCACAAGCTCTCTCATTAGTCTTAGCCTGGTTCCTAGTGACATGTGGTTTAGCACCACGTCCTCCTTGCACTCTTCCCTTAGAGGCCTTAGATGATCTACCTCCAGCCATTCTCTAATCACTATAAGATTCAAACACTAACACGGTCATTCAAGGAATAGCTCAGTTTATGTTAAGTATAGTAAGTCCCTAATTACAGTGGCCAGTTATGATTAGCCACTTACTTTACTCTTCACACCCCAAGCATTTCCTATCCTGACAACATCAGCATTTAAATCTACTAGGAACATATAAGTCAAATAGCATACACACACAGTACTAATTAACTTCAAGAAAAGAATTACCTGATGGCACGTAGATACTTGGGCTGGCATCACTTTCCTTTAATCCCATTCTCAGTTTAAGATTAGGTTTTGAATATATTTACCCAATTCACTTAAACTTTAGCTCTGATACCAACTTGTAAGGCCCCGTTCCCGGGCACCTCACAGTAGGTCATTCATAGCACTAAACACATATTATTATACATTTCATAAATTATCACAGCGGAAACCATTAACAAAAACCATTCATTCTATTAATAATTACTGTTGTTATGTAATACAACATTGTTTAAACTACAAAAGAACACTTTCATTGATTACATTACAAAACAACAATAATAACATGTGTGAATGGATGCAAGTCTGCTCTGCCAAGTAGCTTCCCTACATGCCATCCTCAACAACTTTTACCTGCCAACTAAAAATGCATAAAAGTCAATGTTGCTGAGTGAGTTCTAGTTTTATAATTATCAAAATACTTTATACGTTTCATACGTGAAGATACTCTTTTCCACAAAACACTTTCTTTGCTATCACACATGTTCATTCGTTATTACTCGTTTCGTACTTTGTCCTTATCTTACGTTAACATTCGTCTCGTACTTTATCACTATCTTTCGTTAATGTTCATTTCGTACTTTATCACTTTGTTCGTTTCATACTTTATCATCTCACTCATTTCATACTTATTCTAGATCCTGTCATGCTTTTCTCCCATCGCGTTCCGAAACCGCCATTCCGAGCACGAAGCTCCTTTACTGATTGGCACGAAGCCCGTGGCCCGAAGCCAGCATTCTTGGCACATAGCCCTGTTACTAACTGGCACAAAGCCGTATCATATCTTGGCACAAAGCCCGGGGTCGAATGACAAGGATCTCGTTTCGTACTATGGGTTCAATCACCTAGGTTGATCCCCCTGTGTGTGAACCCTCATGGGTTAAAATCGCACGTTATAACACATAGTTGAGCCACCAAGTCACAAAGAGTTGTAATCCTTCCTACTTTCTGCTTGCAAACCTTTTCTTTCTTTCATTACGTTTCACTTTTCACCTTTGTTATCTTTCCCTTTATTACATTATGCTTTACGTTCATTCACTCATTCATCACACTACCCAAAGTAATAACATAATATTAAACGTATATTATATTACAATATAAATACGTTTTTAAAACTAATAACACATAACAACTCATATACATATGCATATCACACATTCATCATAATATCATGAATATACTACTCATAAACCCTGACTTATTCATGCTTAAAATAGTCCAAAACAACCCACAAGTCAAACTAGGGTCAAACCCTAAAATTCTATTTTTCCTCAAAATTCAGAAAAATTTTCTAAGTGTTGGCGCATGGGAACTATTTGGGCGCATCAGCCTTGTTTGGGCGTTTCTCAACTATGTAGGCGCATCAGCCTACACTTAATCACATTAACACTTAGGCGCATGAGCCTGTTGGGCGCATGGGCACTATTTAGGTGCTTCATCTTACGCTTGGTCATTTCAGCCAAAAGCTCGGGCGCATGGACTACTGTTCAGGAGCATGAACTTACACTTAGAATTTCTAAGGCACATCTAGGCGCATGAGCTACTATTCAGATGCATCACCTTACTTAAAACTTTTCTAAGGCAAATGCAAGGCGCGTTGGCTACTGTTTGGGTGAATCATCTCATACTTAGTCTTTTAAGCCTATTATTTTGGCGCATGGGCCCTCTTCGGGCGCATGAACACCATTACATATGTTTCTAACACATTTTTCAGTCCCAAACAAAGTCTGAACATGTTCTTAACTTATACTGACCCTTCTTAGCATCAACATAACATATACAACAATAAACTACCAACATACAAAGATATACTCATACGTCATACATCTAACTTTTTATAAAAAATCGTTTACACGCATTTTTAACCCCAAAATTGTAAAATAAGTAAAATATGGGGTCTAGAAACTCGCCTCTTGCAACTTCCAAGCACAACTCTCTCAAAGTCATGAAATCTTGAGTTTCTAACACCTAAACACCAAGAACACATACCCGAATGCATATACACACATAAGAACATGTACAATTCGGTTACATGGTCAAGACACATCAAAACCGAACCCAATTATGCTAAATTGGCTTACCTTGGCTGAATTTTGCAGCTTTCTCTCTCTTGAACTCAAATTCTGCTCTTTCTTCTTCTTCTTCTTTTTTGTCGACCAAAAAGCAGGTTGATGTACACATATATTGGCGGCCATACCTTTTTTTGTATATTTTAATATTTGACTTTGTCCTTTTTACACTTAGTCCCCTTTACTTTGGCTGCTTTTCACTTAAAACAAAAGTTGCATAGGTTTTCTCTTGTTTCTTTTCTTTCTCTTTTAAATGATAAAATTTCTGAGTGTTACAATCATTAAGTACACTAATGAAATCAAGTTGATTGTTTCAATTTTGACTTTGTTTGGTCAAAATTGAAAAATCATAGGTACTGTTTCATAGAAATTTGACCTAACTTGATTTACAATGCATGAACAATTTTATTGTGATTTCTGTTTGATTTTGATGATAATTTTCTATTTAAAATCTCTTTTAACATTCAAACTTAGGTTTGGAAGTCGACATTTCTTTTTCAGTGTATTGGTCCCTGTTCATACGATAATCTTAGGGTTTTGAAAATCATTTGTTCTTGATAAGTTTCATGATCATTTGTGTCGTTGAACTCGAAAATGTCTATCAATCCTTAGTTTGATGTTGATTTTGTGATTCTTTCTTGGTGTTAGGGTTCTGAGTTCATTATGTGTTTGATGGGTAACTCTTAAATATTGCTGAAAATACCTTATTTCGATACTACGATTGTTAAGAATCGAAATAGAAAAAAGATGATGTTCGAAGAAAACTGAAATCAGAATGATGATGACGATTTTGAAGATGAATGAAGAAAAGTAGTAAGTTTTTGCTCGTTGCACTTTAAAGTCTCTCAAATTTGAAAAGTATTAAATGACATTTGTTGATCTGGTTAAATAGTCAGTTTTAATTGCTTTTGCAAATTCTACAAGTTTTAAAACAAATGCGGACTACTAGTGTAGCAAACACAGATGGTTAAAGTTGTCAGCATTTGTTTACTGTAACAAATGCGGATATGTAACCTTGGGCAACATTTGTAAACTGTAGCAAATGCGGAAGTTTAAGTTGTCAAACACTTGAACACTACGGCAAATGTGGAAGATATCATGCGTTTTTGCACTGTAGCAAATGCAAATGTTTGAACTTATCAAGCAATTGTACATTCTAGCAAATGCTCAAGAAAATTTGTCTTCCCGTATTTACTTCAACAAATGCGGATGAACAACCAAGTTGTCTTTATTTCTTGAACTTCACACATAATGACAGGAGTGCATGAGCACACTTTTTATTTGTGATGATACAAATCGATAACCAAGTTTTAGTATTGATTTCAGCCATATTTGGGAAATACGTCTGAGTAAACAAATACGGATGACCAAAAGTGTCCGAATTAGTTTTTATACTTGAAAATTTTGTTGTAAATATTTATTGTGAGACTAATGCGGTAGAGTTAAATTATCCGCATTACTTTCACTTGTGTTTTTCATGACTCAAAACTGTTACCCGCATTGGTTATATGCTTGGGTTACCTTCACCCGCATTAACCAATGCTCTTACCTGCACTAAGTTTTTGAACTTTTCAAATGTTAATGTTTTTGTTGTGGGTAGTTTTGGTTGCTTTTGCTTTGATGCTTGATCTTTGTGAAGCTGTCTTTTGCTTTTGACTGTTATGAAGATGAGTCTATTGGTTTGTTGTTTATGAAGTTTTAACTGTTACATAAGTTGCCAATTCTTTCTTGGATTGAATTGTACACCAGATGTGATGCATGTTTCCCAGTGTTTACTGATCTTGGACTTTTGTGCTTCAAGATGTCTACATATACTGAGATAATATGGTCTAACTTCTACACCAACGCTGTCATTTTTCTGATTTTAATGTTTGTTTTTGAATTGTACATTCTTTTTAAAGAAAGGAAACAACTGTACATAATGACCAAAATTTTAATTACTCCACTAAAGTTTATATCCATAAGGGATAAAAAATTTAAAGATTTAAAAATTTTCAAGAGAAAATGTTTTTTTGATTTTTTGTTTTCTTATCTGTACATGAAGTGGAGATATACCTTTCTTGGGATCATATCAATTTACCATTCACAAGTGCAAGCAATTGTTAGTAAAACAAACAAGGTCATGAGCATATTCATGGAAGGTATATTTGTCCTCTTAAACTCATACTTGGTTATTATTTTAACGCTAGTGATATTATCATGTTTTTGAGTTGATTGAGCATTCAACACATACCTCACACTCACAAGCATGATATGATCAACCATCTGCATGCAATGTATGGTAGAACTTTTAACAGCTTATTCGACCAGGTCATTTAGAATATGAAATCTCATTTTGCTTGATCCTTAATGTGCTTCTTTTCATTTTGATCCTTTTATCTGTTTAATCCTTATTGGGATTCTTTTAACTTCACTTTGGAAGGTGATCTCTGTTATGATTCTTTTTGTTTCATTCACATGGAATGTGTTTTATTCTATTGTTTCCTCCAAGTTGGATGTGTTCCTCATTAGGAATCTTGTTGGATCATGACATCAGCGCTATATGCTTGTTTGTAGAGATCTTTGCTCAGAAAAGCAGAGGAGAAACTGATGTGAGTAAAAGAGATTCATATGACATCATTACCTGGTGTTCTTAGGTTGCTACACACACATACATTTGGATAAGTTAATACTTACACCCTCTTTGAGAAGAAAGCTTCACAGTTGAATATAAGCTTTAGTTCATCACTGCATGTGTTTTCTTTTCCAAGTTGAGTCTACCCGTATATCAGATAACTCATATAAGTCATTTGAGATTTATAAATAAGCACGGTGAATGATTTAACGACTGTAATTATATCATTTCCCAAAGTGTAAAACATGTACTTCTGCAAGATGATTTCTTTTTGTATTTTTGTAATATTTTAATGCTTCTTGTAGATTTTGGTTTCTTACTCAAGTTTAGTCATGCCAATAGATTGAACTAAGAATTCAAATTGACATGGATCAAATGCCTTAGTAAATAAATCAGCTAATTGATTATCAGTGTGAACCTGTATCAATTTGATTAACCCTTTTTTAGCACAATCACACAAAAAGTGATATCTAATTTCAATATGTTTGTTTTTAAGTGTTGAACTGGATTATTTGTTATGAACATAGCTGTTGTGTTGTCAATATGAATTGGTGTATGCAAGAAGTTAAAACCATAATCAAGCATCCGGTTTTGAATCTGGAGAACTTAAAAGCAACAAGTTGATGCTACTATGTACTCAGCTTCTTCCATTGAAACATAAACATTTATCTGCTTCTAGCACTGCCAGGAGACCAGTCTAGGGCCAAGAAATTGACAACCGCCAGATGTGGACTTCCTATTGAAATTCCATCCCCCATAGTTACTGTCAGTGTATGCATAGATATTGAAATCTCCTTCCTTTGCATAACATAATCCAAGTACAAGCTTGCCCTTGAGATATCTGAATATCCTCTTGACAGCATTCATATGAGATTCTTTGGGATCTGCTTGATACCTGGCACAAACACATACACCAAACAGTATGTCAGGTCTACTAGGTGTTAGATACATGGGTGATCCAATCATAGATCGATAATGAGTTTGATCCACTGATTTTCCTTCTGAATATGGCCCTATCTTCATCTTTGTATCAATAGTAGTTCTAATTGACTGACAATCTTCAAAACGAAACTTCTTCAACATGGTTTCCATATATTCTAATTGATTGATGAAGATTCCATCTGTTGTTTGTTGTACATGCAATCATAAGAAGAATGTGAGTTCTCCCATTGCACTCATTTGGGATTGAAAATGCATAAGGTCTTCAAATTCTCTACAAATTTGCTTGTTGGTTGAGCCAAAAATGATATCATCCACATAAATCAGGACTAGCAACATCTCCTTTCCTTTTCTCTTTCTAAAAAGAGTTTGATCAATCTTTCCTCTCTCGTATCCATGTGTAAGAAAGAAAGAAGATAGAGTCTCATACCACTTTCGTAGGGCTTGATGTAGACTGTATAGAGATTTGTGAGGCTTGTACACCCTGTGAGGGAAATCTAGGTCTACAAATCCTGAAGGTTGACTTACATAGACATCTTTAGCAATTTTGCCACAGAGAAAAGCACACTTCACATCCATTTGGTAGATAGTAAATTTCATGGATGCAGAGTACACCAGGAAAAGTCTAATGGCTTTTACTCTGGCTACAGGAACAAACACTTCATCATAATCTATCCCTTCTTCTTGAGTGTATCCTTATGCCACTAATCTTTCTTTGTTTCTGATGATAATGCCCCCTGTCATCGGTCTTGTTTCTATATAGCCATTCGGTACGATAGGGTATTGACCTTCGGGTAGATCCACCAGTTGCCATACTTCTTGTTCCTTGAACTATAGTAACTCTTCCTGCATTGCCTCGATTCAGCTGTTGTCTTGAAGAGTCTCTTTTATGTTCTTGGGTACTGTCTGAACTAGAAAGCAAGAAAACAAACATATGTTTGCAATACTTGACTTGCTTCTAGTCACCCGCTCATCTAGTTCACTAATTATGGATGACACTAGATGATGCGTATGTATCCTGGTAGTTGGAAGGGAGTCACCAGCAATGGATACATCAAAGTTGGAGACATTAATATCATCATGGTAAGAGGCACCTTTAGGTTATGATATGGGGTAGTGATAAAAGTAATCAAAGGATTCATCTGTTTCTGCTTGGGCATCTGCTGCACTTTGAACATTGTCAGCACTTGCATGTTTCTCAGTCTTAACTGGAGCAGTAGCTGGTTCTGGATCCCTCACTTCATTTGATGGTTCATCTGAAGGAGTTGGCATTGAGCTAGGACTGGCCTCAATTGAAACACTTTGATTTTGTGGTACTTTTATCTGACAGGATCAACTTGTAAAGGAACATCTTCATCTTGGTGATCAGCAGAAGTAGGAGGAATCATGGGAAAATCATCTCTTCTTTCTACTATTTTGGAAGATCCAACTGATTATAGGTTACCTGCAATTGACAAGTGAAACTGATCAAAAGATCTAGAAACTGAATCAATTTCAAACAGCCAGTCTAGACCATTTATTGACTTACGAAATGAATGTTCATTGAACTAAACACTAGTTGATTCATCAATAATTTTTAATCTAAGATTAAACACTCTAAAAGCCTTTGAGACTGATGAATAACCTTCAAAGAATCCCTCATCAGACTTTGAAAAAACTTTCCTAAATGATCTCTGGTGTTTAATATTGATACAGGACTACCAAATGACTTGAAAAGTCCAATATATGGTTTTCTGTGAAAAAAGAAATTCATATGGTATTATGTTGCTTTCTTTGATTATCAAAGTTCGATTTTATACAAAGAAAGATGTGTTAACTGCTTCATCACAAAAGGTAATAGGTTGTTTAGCATCTGCTAGCATTGTTCGGGCTGCTTCAATTAGTGTTCAATTTCTTCTTTTAGCTACCCCATTTTGTTAAGGAGTCCTAGCTGCACTAAATTGATGGGCAATGCCTTTGATTGTACAAAATGAACTTAGATCTTCATTTTTGAATTCAGTACCATTATCACTTCTAATTGATTTTACTTTATGACCAAGTTGGTTCTCAATTTTAGTGATAAAGTCCTTTATTACTTGTGATGCTTTGTTTTTTTGAAGTAAAAAGAAAACCCATGTAAAATGTGAATAGCCATCAATGATCACCAAGCAATATTGTTTCTTTCCAATACTCATAACATGTGTTGGTACGAAAAGATCCATATGAAGTAGTTTCAATGGAGTATTGTTTGTGTTCATAATCTTTGGTTTGTTAGACGACTTGTATTGTTTTCCCTTGAGACCTGCAGAACAGTGGTCAATGAAATTGAATTCTTTTTGAGGTAGACCAATAACGTGGTTTCCTTTGACCAATCTGTTCATGTTTTTGAAATTTGTATGTCCTAATCGTCAGTGCCATAGTTATGACTCATCAAATGATGCTTTAGACATAAGACATGTTTCTTCTTTATGATGTGCCAAATTAAGGTTTAGGACATAGGTATTATTCTTCCTCTGAGCCGTCAAGATAACCCATTCTTCAAGAATTTGAAATCCTGGTTTCGATATGTAACAATGAGTGTCAATGAAGTGAGTTGAATATTTCTTGTCATAGATTTATGATACGCTAAGAAGTTTGAAGTTCAGCTGCTTGCAGTAATTCACTCTATCAAAGCTCAGTGATTCATTCATCACAAATCCTTCACTGGTAATTCTTCCTCCTTGTGAATCTCCACCAAATGCTACAGTTTTTCCTTGAATGTTCTTAAAATCAAAAGATGGGACATGTAAGTCCGACTTGGTGTGTAAGTCCTAAACGTCTTGCGAGGGCAAAACATAAGTCCGTCTGACAGATAATAAGTCCTACAACTTGTTAATATTATGTGTTCATAAACATTTCTCCTGCTAGTTATGCTCAAATACCTACTAGTTATGCTCAAATAGACATTATATAAGAAAATAATAGACTCTAAAAAAGCTGATCAGAAGTGAAAGATTTAAGTCAATTTCGGGTGACTTGAAATCTCAAAGGTATCTTGAAGCTGGATAAGGGTTCTGAAAGATTTTTGTTTTGGAATCCACTGAATTCATATAATTTAAGTAAAACACGATAAATATCATAGGTTAAGTATCTAATTAAATCTTGAAGTCTAAGTTTAAAGTGGATACAATATATTGACAATCAACGTAACCAGTCTTATTTATAATAATGCTGGATAATGTTAATGATTCATTTCTAAGGAATATGATTCGATACTTGAAAATTTATCAAAATTTTAATTTATTAGAATAGATATCGTGTCATTTTTTATTTTGTTAAAAGTGTATTTTGCTAAAAATTTATGTTTTAGTTTTACAAAATTTTCAAAATTAAGGGGGCTTGAATAATTGTAAACACTTAGTTAAAAATAATCATTTTCATAGAAAATCAAAAGGCGAAATAAGATGATGAAAAATAAAAAAATTAAAAAGTTAGAAATTCAAGAGAATAGAACTTTTCGTGCGAAAGGTTCAATCCACGCGAAAAGGTCAACATGCGAGAACTCTAACATCTTGTGCGAGAAGTCAGAGTAGTATAAAATGCACAGTTGTGCGAAAAGTAGAGTATTCTCACAAAACTTCCTGAAATTTTACTCTAAAAATTCTAAATGTTGAAATTCTGTCCAACTTCAAAACATAGTTCATTGTGGTCGACTAGTGATTACTAACCACTTCATGTTAATATCTTCGATTTGGATGTGTTTGAAATTTGACCGAAACTTAAAGTACAAATACATGTTAAAATTGAACATATTATTCATAGTAAACCATAACAATGACTTAATTGACACCTATGAAACTAGTTTTAATGATTAAAACACTTTGAAATTGATAGATTGAAAATATGAAATCAGACTTATCACATGCGAAAACTTCATTTGAACATGAACAGACACGAAAACTTGACTTGTCACGCGAGAAGTTGACCACTAGTTAAATTTCAAATTCAAGCAAAAACTTGACTTGTCGTGCGAGAAGTTAAATTGAAAATCTTGAAGTTTTCGTGCGAGAAGTTCAAATTTTCAAATATGTTTTGAAGTGTTGAATTTTACTAATTCTGAAAATTTCAGATTATCTTGTGTATTGATCAAAGTTGTGTAATGTTTCAGATGGCAAGGCCTATGGTTTTCAAGAGAAACCATAATGCTATTGCATATCTCGATGATGTTCCTGAAGATAAAGCACTATACTGATCCCTGATCGTGGGACTTAAGACATGCCGGATTTATCATGCTATTTCTGCTAGTCCTACTATCTATACTTATGTCATAGATCAGTTTTGGCACACAACTGCTAACGAGATTGATGAAGATGGAGAACCGTGCATAACTCTCACAGTTAAAGGAAAGAGATTGGTTATCACAGCTGAGGTAGTAAATAGTGTATTATTGTTAGAAGACCGGCCTCATGCTTCAATAAAGAGTGATGATTATGCTGTTAAGGACTGCTTAGTTCGAATGGGTTACAACCACAGATACCCATCTATGGAGAAGAAGTACCTTCCACCCTTCTGGAAGTACTTGTTTCATGTTGTGATTCATTTCCTTAGTGATCTTAAAGTAGGCACGGATAGTCTTAGTGCCATCTTCGGATCCTTACTGGTATCATTAGTTGATGAACTTCTTCCATACTGTGGGGAAGAAGTTCATCATGTACCCGACATTTATTTTGATGATAGTGAATGTTGCTCATCCTGAGCTAGCAGTGTCTGACTCATCCATATACGTTATGATGGTGATGGAGAAAGACATATTCACTTCTCTTATGGGTGCAAGAGGGACGCTTGGGATGGTTCTCAGTTTGCTAAGCTTGGAAGGTTTGTGGATGGATTCCAAGCCGAGGCACAATCTTAAGAGACCGTGACTCCTTATGTTCAAAGAGATTATACATCTAGTAAATCTACATCTACTACTCGTGCAGCTGAAGTTGATACAACTGGTCCTTCCAACAGTACTACACATGATGCACCTGAAGGTTCTCGTGGTGCTAAAAGGTATGATTTAGATTAGGTAGACACTTGGATACAAGGAGAAGAAGATGATAGCGAGACAGACAGTGATCAAATTAGGAACGTCCCATACATAATGCAAGAACGTCCCAGAGTGCGAGAAACTCCTGTCAAACGTACTGTTGGGGAACATAATGTTGATTTTGTACCTGATGATGCTCTTGTTTTTACCATAGGAAGGAGGAAGAGAATGGCAAGAGTAGCTGGAGAAAGTCCATGTGGGAGGGGGAGAGGAAGTGGAGTGTTGAGGAAACATTGGACCCTAAAGACCACGGTGACAACATAAGAGGGTCCAGTATCAGATATACGAATCACAGCTATTCAGGCCACTACACCAGTGATTGTCACAACGTTAACCACTAAGACATCAACTTCTATGCCCATTTCTCATGATAGTGTGAGGACAACACCAATGGAGCAACCACATGATGATTTGTTTGGTGAAGCTGATTTCCTAAACACTACTCCTGAACCTTGACCACAACTTGAGTCTGCTACATTTTCACCCACACGGGTTACTTTAAAGCAGAGGGTTAGTGTGTTGGAAAGAAAGCTGCTCGAGACGACACAGTTAATTGATGATATGTGTTGGAACCTACAAGAAAAAGATGAGAAGATAAAAGGGTTAGAAAGTCTACAGAGAGTTTTTGTTCTCGTAAGCTCAGATTATGGAGAAAAACTTAAGCGATCTCACCTCACATGGTGTAACACCCGGAAGTTTGACTTCTCAGCATGTGATGCGACTGAGCTTCAGTCGCCTGTGATCTATGCGATTGAAGTTCAACCGCATGGCTATTCGGCCGATTGGGGCTCAACCGCACGATTGAAGTTCAACC